>JAQQZY010140128.1:0-17625 GCA_030068375.1 Ostorhinchus rueppellii
AAGTTGTGCTCTGAAAATATTCACATCTTTTCAACATTAATAACATGTAAACTTGCATTCAACCAGCAGCAGTAGCAGTATTTCATTTTTTTAATAGAAAAACTAGCATGTTAGAGTGATAGAGAAAACCACTCTGGTACCCCATGGAGTGGAAAACAGAAAGTTAATACCAATAAAACAAGATCAATTATTGCACCCCCTGTGACCCTAGTGAGGATAAAGCAGGTATAGAAGATGAATGAATGAATTATTGCACGTCTGAGATATGAATATTGCACACTCTGTCATCACAATAACGATATTTTTGTAATATCATGCAGCCCTACACAGAACATTGCTGAACCTAGAATCAACTCCAGATCATATAACTAACCTCACAGGCTTGTACTGTAGGCACTAGGCATGATGGATAATCTCTCCTCACGCTGATGCATTCATCTCTCTGGAAATCTGGAGTCATCACATGACCTCTTTGCACTGAAACACAATTCAGTCTTTATGCCCTTTATTAAACTGATGATTGTTTAAGAAATGAAAAGCTACTGGCTGCATCAGTTAAAGAACTTGTTGCTACCTGAAGCATTAATCATTGCAGCAATAATCAAACAGTACGCTCTTAGTTATTTGTTCAGTTAAATCCAAGTGGTTAAAGTTTGAAACACATCAGCGCATGCATTATATTCAGTAACGATATATGTACGAAGTCATTCACAAAGTCCTGGTCTCACACTGAACCTAAGATGATTCACGTACTGATTTATTCATACACTATAAACATGATAAGTTTGTTTGCCTCCACAGTGAGATTATTAATATGTCAGACTAAAAAAAAGGTTATTCTGTTTTTTCGGAATAGAGAACCATATACAGAACTCAGATGTGAGCAGGTACCACATCCTCCACATTGCAGCCTTCAAGAGCTGCTGCTGACATGTGCTGTTCAGAGCAGAACACACATTCAGCAGCAACTTACCAGTAAGTTACAGTAACACTTACAGTAACTACGAGGAAAGCTTTAACTCAAGATAACAAATTAATTTATTTCGTTATCTTGAGATAACAAATTAATTCATTATCTTGAGAAAAATTAATGAATTTGTTATCTCGAGAAAATGAACTTTGTTATCTTGAGATAGCAAATGAATTCATTTGTTATCACGAAGTAATGACCATAAAATAATATGTAAATCCACAGCTGTTCTCGGCTTCTGTATTTATTATTTAGGTGTTCACCTAAGTAGTTTTTCAGTTTCTCAGATTCAAATTTGCCATTTGCTGATTTATTTACTTTTGGTTTTTTCCTTCTATCATTGTTATATAAATGTTGAGCACATTATTTTGTCAATTTGCTTCATTTTTATAATATTTTTTTTGTTGTTTTTGTCTTGCTGCGAAATCATAGTTTTCATATCTTACGTGGGCTTTCTTATTTGATATTTTGACACATAATATAAAACACTTGAGTGTCGATATTTGCCTCAGTGCATACACTTAAAGCCATCTTCATCACAGAATGAGTGCATCTTTCATGCATGCAGCAATGCTTAGCTTTTCGAGTTTATAGACCATGTATGATCACATCATTTAGGAAAAAGATTGCATGTCCTTGCTGTCCTGCTTGTTGAGGTTATGTCTCAGGGATACTCTTCGGGTTAGCCTGCTTACCCTTTCATGTATCAGTCACCGTCTCCCTCTTCTTGTTCAGATTGCCTCAGGGGTATTGAGGGATGTGGACATTGTTCAGGAAGTTTGGTATGCCTCAGTGGTCCAGGTCTCAACTTTGCAGCAGAAGTAAGAGGTTGTGGTAATACTGGTGTGGCTGGTAAGGCAGTTTCAGGGCCGTCCTGCCAGAGAGGCCCAGCGGGGTGAGCTCATTAACAACAGGACGTATCCCTGAACCTCTAAACCCAGACCTGCATTCCGCCCGCCCCACCACCCCCTGGGAGTCATCCAGAGGGGGTTTAACAGCCCTGGTGTTTTGGTTGGACCCTTGCCACAACCAGAGCGCGGAGTTGAGCTGTGCATGACAATTCCACCTCCTCAATCAGGCCCATAAATACAGTCCAGAGAGGGTGTCTGTGTGTTCCTGCTTCCTCAGGTGTTTATGACCCTCTCGCTCATTCATGCTGAGCGCGCAGTCAGGGCCTGGCAGCAAACAAACACTCACGCTCACACACATATGGACATGTTTAAGGCACCAAAAACACCTGCTCCCACAAGCACAGACACATATATCAAGTCTGTATGTATAGATACACACATGACCCAGACTAAATTTAAGCGCACGTTTTAACAGTGGGGATCATGTGGGTCACACAGACATGAAAAAAAGCAATGACACATGCTTGCTGAGTTGCTGCAGTCAATAAACTTGATACAGGACACAGACCCATACCGCTTCATTCTCCTTTTGCACGCAGCCATATATCAGTTTCATGTGCACGTTTTGACAGATCGGCTGACAGGGCAGTAAATCACTGCTACTGTGCCAGACACTGGTTCTGTCTGCTGCTATCAGTGTTAATGGATGGATGACGTCACAGCTTCTTTATTCAGATGACTGATCTACATGTTGTCGTCGTAATGGACTACACTTTACCTGATAGAACCCAGAAGTGGCCCCGTGAAGCCATGTGTGGTCAGGTTTGTTTAAGCTTCAGAGTTGGAGGTCAGAGTTGGAAGTACACACAGACCTTACTAAAGTTTACTCAAGCACAGATACTTCTCTTAGCCCTTTATCAGGCAAGTGACTATTTTTGGTAATTTCCACATACATTATAATACAGTAACAGCCACAGTTACAGTGAGGCAACAATCTCAGGTCCAATGTGGTCTCCAGGGTTTGTAAGGTCCACCTGTGCATGAACAGTGAGTGGACCTGATTTGTTAGGTACCATGAAGTAATGGTACTAATGTAAGGAATGATGTTCAAAGGGTGACTGTGGATGTGGACAGGGGTCTGGAGCAGCACTGATGTTGGTCTAATGTTGTAAAAGTTATGTTCTATTGTTCTAAAATACATTACCTTACATGTGTTTTTCTTGTATTTTTTATATTTAGTCCATAGATTTTTTTATTTTTTTTTTGCCACTTATGAGTAAGGAACCAAATATGGTAATTTCACCGACTTTGATTTTCTACGTAACAATACAATTTATTGGAAAATTTCACAATAGTAATAATGTCGTGTTTAGTCCTCCAATAACACACTAAGGTTAAAATGTTGAATATCAGAGGGAGGGAGGGGTGGGTGGGAGTGGACTGATATCTGATGGACGTATCAGCAGCAAATAAGTATAAAGATGATCAGTAAAATGATTGGTCAGAGTTTTCCTCTGTTTACACCCTATAGACTGGACTAAAACTTTTTTTTTTTGGCAAACATTCTATTTCAGTGGGTACAATGGGATGGTTAAGAGGTATTCAAGCAATATGATAAAAAATGTTCGGAAAAAAGATCTCCCACCATACCTTTAAGAAGGACAGATATGACTTTTTCATTCAGTGTAAGAAATAGCCTTTAACCCCTTGACGCCTGAATTTATTTCCAATTATGGAAGAAAAAAAAAATTCACTTGTGTTTTTGCTTTTAAGTAGATAACATTTTGGTTGTATTTTGGAGCGGAGGGGAGGGGTTTGATTCATGATTCATGACAATCAGCATCAACGGGTTAACCTTCAAAGACCTAAACAGCTGTTGGACACCACGAGTATCTACTAATCTCTGGCATTTGGAACCCCCTAATTCTATCAAGATATTTTAATAATTCAGATAAAATAGAATTTCTTAGCTTTTCACTGGCATTCAATGTTTATTTGGTTTTGTTTTTTTTTTTGTTTTTTTTGGGGGGGTGTTTAGAGTGGATGTGGAAACACTATCATCTTATACAACATTGATTCAACAGTAAAACCCATGCACTTTGACAAATGACAGTGGTTGAACACTTGTTTCCATGTTCATTTGATATGTTTTACTGAAAAAGCCACTTTTCTTCAGTTTTTTTTGTATTTTAATATAATAGTGTTTGGATTTACTCTGTGCTTTTATGAATGTCTACATAATCAGGGAATTAAATACAGGAAAATATGTTAACGATACGATTTTCAATGAAATGCAGAGAATAATAATATAATAAATAAAAGTTTGTAAAGAAAAATTCATTTGGGTACACAAAAAGAGGATGTTCATACCATGTGTTATGTGATGCACAATTATATTAATATAAGCTTCTTTCTTTCAGTTACAGAATACTAAACATTAACTTATAAGGAGCCAGTGTGACTTCTATGGCAGTTCCCAAATAAAAATTTCTCTCTATGTAACCTTTTGTAATTGATATGTCACCATTTATTATAATATTATTCTCTGAATTTAGCATTTTTTCAGTAAAAATCATCTATTTTTCTATATTTAACTCATTGATCATGTAGATTTTCATAAAAGCTGAAGAGTAAATTCAAAGGTTATTGAGTAAAAACTGAAAAGTTACTTTTTCAGTAAAATATGTCATCAACTGAACTTGAAAGAAGCATCTCCAGCCACTGTGATTGATCCAACTCTATGGGTTTTACTGGTGAATCAATGTTATAGAAGATGGCGACGTTTCTATGGTAACTACGGAGCCTCCGAACGTCCAAATGGGTCATATCTGATGAACATGAAAAGATGACAAACTGTATTTTACACCAATTATTTACATGAATTGATAGGATTAGTGGATCAGTAGTTTAGATCGGTAGATACTTTTGGTTGACAGGGATGTTTGGGTCTTCATGTTAAAATGACTTTCCTCTGTTGTCAAGCCTCAGTGGTTATGTTTTAAATCTTATGTGAATGATAAGTACTGATGATCACCTTTTCCATGCTTTACTGTGACAGGCATTTACGGAAAAATTGGTTTTGGTGCAACACAATGATGCAAAATAAAAAACAAAACTATATTTCTCCTGAAATATTGTATTAAATCTGAAACCTAACTAACCTATTTTCAAAATGTAACACGTAGGACCTACATATATTTATTTCATTGTGTTATATTTGTTGTAGAATCATCTTTTCTGAGGGATCTTTTGACATGCACTCAAAGAAATAAAACGTCAGATTTACTCAACGAGTCCTATGCAGCTGAGTTTAACAGAATTTATTAAACAAAGTAATGTTGAATTTATTCAGAATATTTACATATGAACAAACAATCACTCTCACATTCAAACATATGGGTAATTTAGATTAACCTATCAGTGCATGCCTTTGGATGGTGGGAGGAGCCAGAGTACCCAGAGAGGTCCCACCATAGACTGATGTGGGAATTGAACCCAGGACCTTTTGTCTGTGAGGCACAAGGGCTATCCACTGTAGCACCATGTCACCTGTCTCTGCTTTCTTTGCTTCTTTGCTTTTTTATAAGGGTGAGATACAAAAAAAAAGTGCAGAAAAAGTATTAAAAAAAAACCCACTCTACTAAACGTTCATTTACAGCCATTCAGAAAAATCCTCATCATCCAGTCAATCATCATTATCCATCATCCGTGTGTTACTTGAAAAGGGAAAACAAGGCAAAACAGCTTTTTCAAACAGTTTGACAAAATAAAAGTGCAAGAAAATACGGAAAGTGCATTGGGACAGCCTTTATTCAGTTAATTAGCTTGATTAAATAGGTTAAATTCACAATAGTTTTGTAATTCCAACACCTAGTATTGTTATGTTATTGTAATGAAACTCTTGATTTAATCGTCAAACATGCAAATATTTATTCATTTTAACTTAAAATAATTATTTAATGCGAACAACATCCATGTTTCATTTCTTAGAGTGTGGTATGGTGATGCACAATACATATTAATTTCATTCAAATGCATTAAAAATAAAGAGAGTATTAATATATATGTCAAAATGTAGTTGGTAAAGAAAAAAAAAACTCTACATGGGTACAGTAACAAAATATTTATCCTTGGTGTCTTCTGACCTCTACTAACTTTGCCTCAGTGTGTCCTGTACATTATCAGGCTACACCAGACTGAAATTATATACCTTATCATAACTTTACAATGTCACGCAGCTATAGGAAGGAGTCCACAGCTTCAGAGAGCCTTTGTGCTTTTCTTTCTTATTTCCTTGACAGCAAAAACATCTTACATCTACGGCGGCTGTCTGCACCGGCTTTGCTGCTACATAACACATTAGCAGTGAACTATAAATCTGCCTTTAGAGGTCTGTGTCTCAGAAGGGCAAACATCCCCCTGATGCTTCATATCGTACATAATAGAACGAATGTCACTGTGAACATCCTGCAAGTGGAAGCATGGACACATTTTTGCATCTGTGCAGATTTTGTATTCCTTGAATATATACATTTGGATCTGAAATTAGGTGAATACTGATACTGGATACGTCAGAAACCACATTCAAAAAGTATCTCGGACTGAACCACAGACTGCACACAAATTGGCCCATCTGAGCCTTTTCAAAATGGTTACCCTCTTTGGACATCCCCCATCATTACACCCTATTTACAAAAGACCAAAAGGATTATTCTCAGTTAATGCGTTTTATATGAACCCTTCACTTTGCCTGTGTAAACCTAGCCACTCGAGTAAACAGAGACCTATTGAAGCACAGTTACTAAATCTGCGGCCAGATGGGTTCCTGACCCCAAGACAAAGCAGAGAATTACAGTTTGCTCAGAAAGTCCGGCTCAGCTCTCACCCCTCTCTCTTCCCCCTGGCCTTGCTCAGAGGGGGGAGATAATCTATTCCCCTCTCTCCTGGATTGAGACAGAGAGGAGTGTGTAAAATGAGAATGGCTGTACTAGTTAAAGGGTGGCATAGCTCCAGTGGGACACGTTTCCCCAAGTGTTGCCAGATAGAAAAGACAATGACGGCTGAAGAGAAAAAGAGGATGTGTTTTTCTTCCTCTCATGGTGTCATAAGCTGACACTCACAAAGAAAAAGGATGCCACTGTTTTTTTTATCCATAAAAAGGAAAAATATTCTAATGTACATAAAGAGAAGGGGAAGCGGAGGGGCTTTCTTAACTGGGAAGGCCTGTTCATGTTACTGTTAAAAGGACAAAGAACAGACTGAAGTAATAACCATGATGAGCATCAGTCATACTTTTTCTTCAAGCCATAACCACAAAGTTCCCTTTGAGGTAATTTATCTTCTCATAATGTAACTGAACTGTAGAAATAAAATTAGATTTCAGGCTTGTCTTTGTAGGCTCTGTCTGACCAGCTTACAGTCCACGCACTGCTACGCGCTGGGTGTGGGGTTGTAGTCAAAGGGACGCCAAAAGGGTGAAAGGGCAGGGAATGGAGGGGTGCAAGGTTTTATGCTCTCCTGCAGAATAATGGCAAGTATTGTTCCTTAAGTGGCAGCGCTATATCAAGACTATCATAGGAAATTTCATGACATACTCATTTGGTGTCAGTCTTAAATTTCGAAGAAACTTCAGAGCTGCATGTTGTGAGCTGCTCATGCTAAGAGAGTACAATGTGTCCCTTTTAGCGCCTCGGTATCAGTAAATCAGCAAGATGATTAAAGCTGAAATGGCTCAACATTTAGGAAGTGAAGAAAAGATGATTGTCCGAGATAGACGGGGAGAACTGAGTGCACTTGTGGGTTGGGTTCATGTCTTTTTATTGTTGCGGTCTCTGCTGGAAGTCTTTGTTCTCCTTTGTTTTGTTTTTTTTTTTCTACATCATAGCCTGCATTTGTGGCCTGCATGAATTTCACCAGACAGACAGACGATCCAAGGTCAGTATGAGTGACAGCGGAGTCTCAGCCTCAGACTGAAATGTTTCACTGTAGGTGTGTAACTGCGATGGAGGCCTTGCACACTCTCAGATCCGCACAGGGACAGGAGAGGGCACGCAGGGAGATGAATTACAAACACTGCTCAGGATCATTCATCCATCAGAGCAGCTCCTTTAGCCAAGCTGGAATTCCTTTCCCCTGGCGGCACCTGACAGTGCAGAAACCTTAGCCCGAATTACTGCCTGTTCACTTTTTGTTCCAAAAGTGCAGCTGAGCAAGTTGGAGGTTCTGGGTCGGACCAAGGCCGCTTCTGTCAGCAACAACCTGCATTGTTCTTCCTGGAAAGTCAAGTGCCTAAAGGATCGATCTGAGACACTCTGCCTGATGAAAAAGTGGATTTTGGATGGGAGCTCAGCAGTTTGCTGTGTCCTCTTATTGTTTGGAAGAAATTTGGGTTAAAGTTGTTGATTAAAACTGTAGATTGTGAGGGGGTGTCATGGCTGCTGAATGTGACAATTCTGACTGACCTTGTGGTTTAAGTAACATTTGCCTTCAATAAGATCTTCAGTTTATTTTATTACTGTACAAGAATAGTTTTGTATCCATACATAGATAAATCTAAACTACTTTTATATGAAAACAGTCAAAGTACTACATCTTTTTAATGCCTGTATCTCTGCAGCTTACAGGTTCATGAACAGTACAAAAACAGAAAGCCAATCAAACTGCAGGGCACGGTAAGTCGAGGTGTAAATATTCACTGGTCTCACAGTTACATCCAATTTTGACTCTTATATCACAATTCAGAAATTTCCACGTCTAATTTATTTGTGCTTGTATGTTCAGTCATTTATGCTTTATAATAAAATAGCTCTAGGGCAGTGTTTCCCAACCAGTGTGCCGTGGACCAGTGTGCCGTGGGAGATTATCCAATGTCACCTGATTGGTTCTGTAAGCCAGCAGTGTGATATAGATCCATACGACTGCACACACCAAAATAAACATAAAAGTGAACTGTCCCTGATGTGGTGCGTTCTGTTGATAAAGCCCCTTCAGTAGTGATGCACAGATTAGTGGGCTACCCACAAACCCTGGGTATCAGGTTGGGGCAGGAGAGATATGCCTCCTATACTATTATACAACAGACCTCAATCTGGGGGGTCGGTCTGAGGGATCACTGGTGCACCCTTCTAAGCTTTCTTGTTCCAAACGCAACAATGTCGCCTCTGCACCCCCGATGTCCTCACCACAGCCCCCCCCCCCGACAAAATACAGACTCAGGCCCAGGTTTCACACTAAGTAAAGTCAGACTAGATTTGCATTATATTTCAATAAATATATTATTTGTGACATTTTTGTTCGATGGTGTTCCTTGTAATTTTTCTAATGTAAAATATGTGCTGTGGCTCAAAAAAGGTTGGGAAACACTGCTCTAGGGGATGAAATGACACTATGCAGTTAAAATAGAAATGGTGAGTGACATAAAAGTGAAGCCTCTTGCTGAATTCCACTTCAGTCTCTGTTTTTCATGATCACCATCACAAACATCAGGCAGTTGTGTGGTCCTTTATAATGAATTATTTGTTTGAGTTGCTCAAAAACAAATTATTCACTTATTTTTTATTCCTAAATGCCTGCTGTTGTCCTGCCTGGCTCCAGTCTAATAGCAGATTACCAGCTGTTGAACCAAAGATCCTTTAAATGTGTTTGGAGATTTCATAATAACATCTTTCCCTCTTTTATTTTGCATACCCATCTAACCATTTCTCCAAATAAAGTGAACCATGAAGGTGCAAAATAACCACGTAGAATCATATCAGTGAGCTCCTGCACTGATAGTGGGATTAACACTTAACTTTGTCTCTATATAAGCTGCCCTGAGGTTTGACTGCTCTATCTTATGCATGAATTAGTGCACCTCTTTGTAGTCTCTAAGCCTTCAACCCCAGAACCGCACAGAAATTAACTTAGACGAGTTGAGAGCTAAAATTACTTTCATTTTCCACTTGTGTTTTAGTCTTATCATCTCACCGCCCAATGATGTCATGGTTAAAACTTTATGAAAGCTTTAAACTGGAGTGATTTTTATGGTGTACTGGTGTATAGTTTTATATAGATGGGTGTATAATAACTTTTAAAGGCTGATATGCTGCAAATTGTTACTTGTGATATTTATAGCTTTCATAAGTAGTTTAACACCCTTCAGATAAAACTGAAACATCAGCTCTGTCAGCACAATTGCCATTCATGTTTCATGCGCAAAGAAAAGTTGGAACTGAATCTCTCAATAGTCACTTTTTATGAATTAGTTAAAACATAATAAAACACAGAGGATTGAGCCTGAGTAAGAGGATTAAGAGGTGCTGTTGATGGTTTTGGTTGACCACTGTATCTTGAAAGACTTAAAAAGCTGTACTTCATGAGGACATTCTGTTCTGTGACCTTTGTTTCTGCTACTGTGAGAGGAGGAGATGAAGAAAAAGCACTCGTTTTACTCACACTCACCTTCTTTTCTATCTTAAAGTATCTCAACATGATATACGTTAGACATTTTTGGGCCTGGAGTCAGACAATGGGACACATCCATCCTGTTTTTCTGCAACAAATGTCCGTAGAGATCAGGTCATTCTCAGCCAAGACCTCCACGTCTGCGACAGAGCACAACTCACACTGCCACATATCAGAGGGGAGGACAGATGCACACGTCACGTTAACTCCACATACGTGTACACATACACACCAGACACATAGACAGTGCAAACATACACACATGGGAGACATACTTAGTCAACAGGCCAGATGTTTTATCTCTTCATGTATGTGTCAGAACTCGCTGTTCAGAGTCTGAATGAGGAGTGTTAATCTCTGGAGGTCGGAGCTCGGCAAGTCGCCACTGGCTGCTGCGACTCAGACCGCTCAGATAAATTGCACCTCGCTGATCATGGGGGGCCTCGCCTGTGTGTGATTTAGTCCCGAACAGCCATGAAAGACCCCTTACACCATAAGTCTTTGACAGACCTAGTGTGACTACTCCCCTGTGGCTTTCTTTATGCTTTATGAAACTCAGTAATGAAACTTTATCCTCCCCTCACTGACTGTCTAAATACAACCAGTCAGCTCTAATTTACTTTTAAACTGGTGTTATAATGACAAAATTACTGAAACAACAAAATTTGTTCATACGATGATTAATAATGAAAACTGTATGATTAAAATGCCAAACATAATTCCATATTAATCATATCAAAATAATAATTTTATTTAGGTTAGTTCTTGCTGCCTGCTTGGCTCCAGCATTTAAAGTTTATTTTAGTTCATTTAGACTTGCTTTTCCAATTGTCTTACAACTTGTATATTATGGTATATTATGTGGTGCTTTTCAATATGAGAACTGCTAATTCTGGATGTTCTCCCCATGTCTGTTCTCTCCGTTGTTCTCCACCATCCAAAGACGTGCAGATGAGGTTAACTGGATCATCCATAGGTGTGAATATGAGCGTGAATGGTTGTCATCTGTACATGTCAGCCCTGTGGTGAACTGGCGACACGTCCAGGGTTTACTCCGCCTTCGCCTGTTGGTAACTGGCAGAGGCTTTGGCACCCCACGACCCTCTCAAGGATTAAGCAGCTTGGATAATGAATGAATAAACTGCTAATACTTATACAGATCTCCAAACAAACTCAAGCCACATGCCAGATCTACAATGACTTCTGTATGCCTCCTGAAAACTTCCCAGAAATATGTAAATTGTGGCCCAAATTATCAATCAACTAATTATCAGTCAGCTTCACCCCTTGTTTTTTTGTTGGAATTTCTACAGTGATATTGCTCAAGTCCCTACAGAGGACATTTTCTCAATGTTTTAGCTTCTCCTTGATCAGCAGTTTCACAGTGTGTGGGTGTGAGGGAGTGGAGGGAAAACTGTTGTTGAAAAACTTTGTGAATGCCAGCAGGGAGGAGTTTGAAGGAGAGCTTGTGTTCTTTTGTAACATGGTGCTGAGATAAGGGCAGCTTTAGCCACATCAGCCCCTCCTGGAGCCCCACCGGATCGGACGACCCCTGTTGACCTGAAACTGTGATCACACAGTCTGTTTTATTAGCTGACAGCAGCACCATGATTGATTGCACTGTATTGTTATCGCCTCATTGGGTCTGTTGTTGTCTTTTTTCTGTTTTAAAGGCTGTGGTTCCTCGATGTTTTGATCTTTGTTCCTCTGCTCCTCTGATCCTGTAATCTGCCTCCACTCCCCTTCATGGAAGCCTCTCCTCTGTATGTGAGCTCTTTTATCCTCGATGTCTTCACACAGTCAGCACTGTCTATGGGCATGTTGTGTTGAAGTGTCTTTTAGAGATAAGACCCTCATTCTGGTGTGATGGCAGAGGGGTAGATGATGAGGGGAGTGAAGAGAACATGAATAGAAGTACCCCTTCTTCCTCCCACTTTTTTGCTTTCTTCTCCTCTTATCTGTGCTCCTTTTGCATTTTTTCCCAGAAGTTTTCTCATTTCTTCCTCTGGCTGAATCATAGCAGAGACACTAAATCACAGTCCTGTTTCAAACTACAAACTGTGTGAGTGTTTCTGTGTCTGTGTCATAGAGCAGTGTCATAGTCTTCAGCTGGATCGGGACAGAAAAATGGACATCAAATTAAAGCTGGGGTGCTTCATCAACTACAAGCATCTCTAGAGTAAAAGAAAGTGAGACTTGGACCTAAAATAACAGCGAGTGCGTCACTGAGAGCTTTCCTAGACTGAATCATCGAGTGGCCCCTAAATCCCTACATCTGCTCTACAACTTGGAGCGCTCATTCTACAGTTAATAAATCTGTCATTAAAATAAAAATACCCTAAAGTAAAACACTGTTGATTTGAGCTCATAGGCTCATTTCTTTCCCCAAAAGTAATTTTTACACCCTCCGCAGTTATTTCATGTTAAAATATGGGACAGTGTCATTTTATTATGAAAGGTATGAAAGCATGAGAACCACTGGATTGTTGCTGAAAATCATAATTCACACAACTCACAGGTGTGAATAAACTCTTTTTTTCTTCTTGTCCTATTTCTTCTTTTTCCATTTCTTTTTCTTGTCGCGTCTTAAACATCCATACAGCTGTCTGGCTGCACATTTTACGACCCTTATCTACGAACGAGACCCCCCTTTTTTCTCGTGTCTGGATTTGTGTGTACTCAGCTCTTGATGCCTCACTTTACCTTATCATCCCTCAGTAGAGCACACAGAGCATGCATACTTATCTCCAATGGTGCAAAACACAAACAAACCTTCGCCCCTGCATGCATGAGGGCCCACTTTACTTCGGTCTGTCAGGGAGGCAGACACGAGACAGAACCATATGTTTGATGCTGTCCAGGCCTGAGGTGTCGTCACTGGGCCGGACGGTGTGGGATGTCTTTCTGTTTCTGCAGACAGTGCAGAGATGAAACATGTACATGCAAAGAGACACCTGTGCAGAGTGCACATGAGGCGTACAAAGGGCCTTCATGAACAATCTTCAATCTGTGCTGGTAGAACAAAGAGCTGCTTCACATCAAGATGCTCGTTCTATCTTTAGTGGCATCCGCACACAATCAACTTTTGCCAGACTCTGGGTGTCACAATACTGTTTATCTGCAAGGTGCTGACAGCCCAAATCCTCTGAAGGTCATTTTGTTTACACTCCGGGGAGTTTCCTAAACATGGGGCATGTAAATGTTTGCCATCAAGATAAAGATGCTTCTGATTAATTAGCCTTTGAAATGACTGTATGCAGTATTTAAAGTCATCACCGTTCACACACACACACGGAAAGGTTGTCATGCATCTAACTGGGCTTTACACTGATGTATAGTCATTTTGTGCAGCTTTACCCTAGTCCAAACCACAACCATAATATGTCTAAACATTACCCTAACCTTAAGTTCCATCCATTCATGAACCGCTTATTCCTTGTGATGGTTGCAGAGTTGCTAGAATCTGTCCTGGTTACCTATGGGCAAAGATGGGGTACACCCTGGATGTGTCTCCAGTTAATTGCAAGGTCAACATATGCATTACATATGCTTATGCTGCTGCTATATGCACCATCAGTTTAACTGTACTGGAGCAGCATACTGTGAATTTTGTACATATTAAGAGTTTTTTAAAAATTTATTTATTTTTCCTTTTGAATTTTTTTTTCCTTGCATATTTTTTTTATTGTAGTTTTATCCTACCCTATTTACCATTTATGTATTCTATTTTACATTTTAATCTTAAACCGAGACCTGGGTAACTACATTTCGTTCTATCATATACCATTGATCGAATGACAATAAAACTGAGTCTGAGTCTGAGAGGAACAACGATATTCACACCTATGGGTGATTTACACTGACCAATTTAACCTTAATTCTTAACACTCAAATTTAATAATTTCCCTGAATGCTGTAAATGAACAAGATATGGTTTTCATCTGGATCTGTATGTGGAAGTGATAAAGAAGTAGAAGATATATCAATATTTGTGGAACAGTCCAATCTTTTGTAAGGCTATGTACTGCAGGTATTACATATACAACACTGCTGTAAGCCAGTTAACTGAGAGGCCTTAGATGCCAGTTTGTCAATGGCTGAAGTCCTATACAGTCTGAATTTACACTAATTTTGGATGTCTACAGTCGCTTACTTTTTTCTGTTTGTGTCAGTGGATGGTCTGATGAAAGAACTGATGACTGTGCATGTTTCATTCACATCATATATCTACCTCTCATACAGCTTTGTGCAACATTTTTGGTGTGTGTGCATTTGTGGTCATGTGGCTTTTTTGTTTTATATCAGATTTCATCCATATGCATGGTTTTCCCCGCTCAGATGCATTTTTCACTCAGTTTTGGTCTTTATGTCCCCATAATGTGTGCCATATCCCTACAGTGTCATTGTGTAAACAGGCTGAAATCCACATCATTTAATAAAAATGCAGACTTCATTTTCATACAGTAGGGGGATCTGAGGATCTGTTTGTTTTCAGACTGTGCCCTGAAGGTCTCACCATGTTAATTCCTCTGTTGAATCTGTAACAAAGCGTTATAACATCTTTTCCGTCTGTGTGTATTTGTTTTGCTTCGGGCTATTTTGGTAATTCCTATACTTAGCACATTGTAGTGTCACAATAAAGACTTCCACTTCCTATATGTTGACTTAAGTGGATTAAAGAAAGCCTTCTGTTTTTCTGCCGGAATAAGGGTCAGTCACTGTATGAATCTGTTGAGGTCACACAGATCAGTCAACATGTTTGTTTTGTCTGTTTTCAGTTTTTCTGGATGTATATTTAGCTAGTTCAAGCCTGCCATGTTGTGCTACTTATCAGGAGAATTAGGTCCAGATTGTTGCACAGCCTGTCACATACATGATGTCTTTTTCATGAAAGGCTCACTATACTGTGCAAAGTGCAGGTAAAGCCATGATTAAAATCTCCTTCATTTATGATTTGCGTCCTGTGTTTGTGTAACCTCTGTGAGCCGAGCTCCAGCATACCTGCGTTATTGCAGGAGTTAAATCTCAGATCCTCGTCTTACCTCCTGCAGGCCAGCCATCAATCAGCACAGTGCCAGTTAGCGCTGTGCAGGATTAGCACAGGTTTGACCTCCACCAGGTGTGTGCGACCTGTGTCACCATCTCACATCTCCTGGCCATGGTGTTGTGTTCCCCAGTGCCTCCCTGTGAGTCTACCTGAATGTGGGCTCAGTGTTCCACACGCTATCACCCTGAACCCAAAAAGCCCAATCAGCTTTGATCCCACCCTGCGGCCTCTGGAAGTAAGTGGGGTCTAATCCCTAGAAAGCCTTAGAAAGACACAGAGGAATGCCTGGCACACAGCACACCATTCAAGCAGGGATTAGACTGAGAAGAGCTCAGCTTCACACAGTCATTTACTCCACTCGCTCTGTGTACGTATATACACGGGCCCCTGTTGTGTGTGTGCACATGTGCATGTACACAAACCCTCCATGAATGTGTTCTGTGGGTAGGCGGTAATCTTAAAATCGCTACAGGACTTTGTTAACACTGCCAGAAGGCAAGGTCTTATTAGGTTGAATGCCAATTAGCAGCATTTGTCAGCTATAAAACAGATCTGGCATTCAGGACTTGGATATGTAGGTTTTTAAAGCAGGAGGAATTTAGCTGAGACCACATCACCAGTGCCAAGAGTGAGAGTGAACCAGCCCAAAATTTGTCAAAATGTATGTGAATGTAGTGAATCTTTGTGAAATGTATGTTTTTGCTAGTTATATCCAAATGGGAAACAACCCAGGTGATACTAATGTGACATACATTTAAAGAGCACTTTCCATCACTGTCATCATCAACACTAAATTAGGATATATCTTTAAAGAGGATCACTGCAGTGGAGTCTGACAATTTCCAAGGAGGACTTAAACTGCTTTGGTAACATACGATGCCCCTACAAAGGCTGTGCGTGTTTACTCTTTAAATATTCAACAAGATGCGTGTCCCGCTAATGCAAATGTATGCAAAAGCCAAAAGTTAAAAAACATGTTCCACCCTTGCAGCAAAAGTGTTTTCAGCTACAGAATAACATCCCAAGCTCCTCATTTTAATATTTTTGAACTGAATCACTAGTTTTGGCCACATAATTTTGTAAAATGATGATAATGTGTTCATATGTTTATAATTTCACTAGCTGTTGATAAATGACATGGTTATTATATTACTGTACTGCAAATGATGTCAGCTTATCCGTGTACTGTAAAGGAGAAACAGGGAAACAAAGTGCGTCTGAAGTTCATTCTTCTTTCCGCAGTAATGAAATAACCGTCCGTTAATTTGTCAGTCTGGAACCTGAAGTAGTTCTATAAACATCTGCAACCCAGAAATCAAAAGCAGTACATCACAATCCAGTTTGATAACGCCATCCCTGCACTAACCACATTTTTTTAATACGCTATCGATCCTCTAAGGACAAAACTGAAAGCCAAATTCACAGTCCTGCTGCCTTTAATTATAGCTTCATTTTGCACAGCAGCAGGATAAGTGTGTCTACAAGCAGCAGTACGAGCCTAGGCCTGTCTGTCAGCACGGTGACAGGAGGGAAGCAGCAGAGTCAGGTGGAAGACTGTGTTACTCAGATTCACGTCACGGATGCACAACGCTGTGGTCAGTTTCTGCTCCTTGTGTGTGTTTAAACAGGTGCACGGTTGCACAAAAAATGTAAAATGATGTAAAGAGTGATGCTCAGATTTGGCATGAAGTGGATGGTGAAGACATTGAGAAAGCAGTGTGCAGTAGACTCATCAATCTTCAACTGAAGCTGGAGTGCAGAGAGAGTGATGTTGATCCTGGCGCGCTGCCACTGCTATGATAGCTTATCCATATGTGACTGTTTGTATGCAGTAGAGTGAGTGAGCATCAGTAGATTTCATATGATCTAATAAAAGGGCTGTGTGTCTGATGTCAAGGTGGATGATTTCTACTCTTTTGCCTCAGAGTATTCTAAGTAGCTCCTTCCTGCGGTTCCCTGAGATTGTACTGTCATTCTGCACTTTAAGTGAATTTTTTATTTAAGGAGAGAATATGAGCCATCTAAATCAAAGGCTACTGTGTCGTAATAGTGCAGACTGAGCCATGTCAGCTACACAAATTCTCTTCATACCTGTAATTTGTTGGACAAACGGACACATCTGTGCTTTTATCATTCAAAGTACAACTTCTCTGCTTTCCTTTCATGCACTACATTAATATATGTATATTTATTTGTGTCTGTTGTAATTTATTCTGATTATTTTGATTATTTTGATTTTGGGGCGACACGGTGGTGCAGTGGTTAGCACACGTGCCTCACAGCAAGAAGGACCCGGGTTCGATTCCCGGGCGATC
>JAQQZY010140149.1:0-17617 GCA_030068375.1 Ostorhinchus rueppellii
TACCTGATTTTCACTGAAAGAAAAACCCAATATACAGAAGACAACATTACAATAAATGGTGAGAAAGCACTTAAGGATGGTTAAATAGAGAGAAACATTCATTTTAGAAGTGACACATATGTCACAGTGGGTCCTTATGGGTTAAGACCAAAAAGCATGTTTGAGCAGATGTAAAATAGGTCAAAGTTTATTTTTGCAATCTCAGAAAGCTTTGTTATGGACATTTACAGTTGTTTCTGATCATAAATACGCTAAAAACTTCAAGTCTGTTTGTTTCTTTTTTACTAAAACGCACTGTTTTAAACATTTATTATTTATAATAATGATAATTAATGGCCGGATATTGGAAGTTACATTCTTCCTGAAAACAAAGGTGCAAAAAATGGCAAAAAAAGAAATGTTCTGACACTTTTATTGCAAAGAAAGCATGAAGACACAAAGGCAGCCTGTTATAATGGTAGTCTGAAAAGGGTTACAATGGTGGTGATTTTTTGCTTATTGTAACTTTACAAAAACTGACAGGTTTTATGGATGGAAAGGTTTAATTAACTAATTGTTCTTTCCCTTATGTTTTGTTTTTCCCGTGACACCATTAAATAACTACATTGCTCCTGATTTCGTGTGCATTTTCATCTCATTCCAATTTGTATTCAGACTCCACAGTCAGAGTTGTTTTGAACAGCAGTGAGTTAAAAATGTGCTGCAAACACTGTGTGCCTTGTCAAGCCTCTCCTGTCCTCTGCTACTTAGAAAATGACATCTGACTGTCTTGTTTACTTGTGCTTGCAGTTTTCTCAGATGATTAAGCTCTACCACTCCCTCGGTCCTGAGAAATTCCCCCTGAATGAACAAACCTTCTACCCCAACCACACGCAGATGGTGAGTGCCTTGCAGATATTGTTTTTCATTTAAACAGTACAGAGCAAAGAAAAAAAGTACACGCATGCACACAGTAAAAACAGGATACACCGCCTGTGGCCCATTTTTCATTAAATCTTTATTATAAAAATATAAAACACAGAAATTAAGTCAAACATTTCTCTAACCCCTACAACGAAACACCCCCCACCCACATGTCAGGAATCAGTGTTTTAACACAGGCTGTACACAGCTTCCTTGATTGGATTTTTTTAAGGATCAAACTTGACCAAGAGTTTCTGTGCTAAGCAGACAGTATATTTACACAAACATGAACCACAGAAATACTGACACAGAGATGCTACAGATGGAGAAATAGTCTTCTCACGGTAAAATGTGACAGGATAATACCAGACTTCTGTCCTATCTCACCTTCCGAATATAATTACAGAGTAGGACTGCAGCTGCTTTTGTTGAAAGATCTGTTTTGCGCGTGACACTACATGACAACACAAATATCAGATTATTGTAGATTCATGTGTCTTTTGCAGAGTATCAGGTGAGGGCTAATATTTGCCTCCCTCTGTTTTTAATATTTAAATCGGACGGAAGTGAAGGCTTTTTCTGTCTCTGAGGCAAATCTGTGTCTTGTAATGGAATGGACTGAAGGTACTGCATTTGGAAAAATGAAAAAAAAAAAACCTTGGATGGGAACAGGTGAAATGAAGAAGAATGAATTTAGTGACAATATTGTTACTTTCATTCATATACAGTATATATATTATATATATATATATATATATATAATGTCCATTTCAAATAGTTAAATACAAAAAGATTGAATATACACTTACAAAATATCTTATCTTATTGTCAGAAACCTCTGTTTATACTGTACTTTCACTGGGTTTGTTACAAGTACCAGTTTGGGGAACAAAAATCAAGTCAAAATTAAAAAAAAAAAAAAAGTACCATAAAATTGAACTTCAGTGCTTCAGTGATGCACTTTCATGTTCTGGTCCTTCATTGGTTGACTGGTTTTTACAGGCTTCAATCATTGCTGTGGCTGTAAAGTTTTTAAATCAAAAATATCACATCTCTACCTATGAGATAAATAAATGAATGACAGAGGTTTCAGCCAAGTTTAGCTTATGTTATATACAGCATAGAATATCACCATCTCTGCAGAAATGAATGCTTCCCTGCATCTCTACTGTAACAGACATTTTATCATTTTCTCTGACCTTCATTTGTCCTCAACAGTATATAAACAGTCAGATACTACCATCAATAAAGACATTATGTTAACAGTAAAAACTGCAAACATTAATCAACGTGTACATCACTGTGCGTTTTCAAAAAAAATATTTTCAGCCAAAATAAGTATAGTAAGAGGTATGATTTTCAGACATCACATTGGCACTCGGTCTGTATTGTCGTAAAGATCCTTGGCTATATTGTTGCATTTTCTATTGCTGCAAGTCAATAAGCAACAATATGAAAGAACTGTAATACATGGACATTAGTTGACTTTATTTTTTATAACTGATTTAATTTCAGATATTAACTATTTATACTTTTAAGAGTCTTTGCTTTTTAAAGTAAAACTAGATGACAGTTTAACTGCTTCAGTACAAAAAACAACCATTATATTCAGTAGGTTATCTACAAGTTGATGATGTTAATACCATTACTTAGCTGGGTGCAGACATTTCTGTCGCCATTAAATGTCTTAGTAGCTACCTTACTGATGATCTTACCTGCTGCTTACAGAGCACTGTACAGAAACGTGTCTTGGAGATATGTTCTGCTTTTGTTGTATGTCACCCACTTCTTATTGGCCCTGTAAATGTCTGTCTGTCTGTCAGTACGGTGCAAGGACTATGATCAATTTGTAGTTTGGCAAAAGAAAGTAAGAGTTCAATTAGGTGATCTGTACAACAAACTAAAAATGTATAATATATAGAATTTTTTTTTTGTTTTTTGTTTATCAGAAGTGCTACGAAACAGGCACTGTAATGGATTTGTTCTTTTCCTTTTCCCCCTTTAAAGGGTGGTCACCCAGGCCAGTGAGCTGTAAGAGTCCTGTAATACTCTAAAATGTGATCAGGGATGGGACGGAGTTGGGAGGCGGCAGTGGGTTCTTGTCAGGTGCATTCAGGTTCAGGGGTCTGTGGCGTTGATGGTCGTTTTGTCGCGGGCAGTCATGCCCCGGTACCAGCTGCAGTACCCCTCCTTCTGCTGGATGCAGGCGTAGTGCCGGGACTGGTATCCGGGATAGCCGAAGTGGGACAGCATGTCCGTCCATAGGCACTCATTCTTTGATGTCACGAAGCAGGGCAGGTAGTGGCAGGGTTTAATCTGCAGAGACAGAGGGGAAACTTAAGATGTAGCCACGAAGCAGGAAAATAAACGATAAACAAGTGTAGACTCACAGTGTTTTGGAGGACTACTTTACTGTCACATACCCTGTGAGAGCCCACACTTATTTTTCTCACTGATATATTGATATATAATTGATAGTTGGAAAAATCTATCCTGGCTATACCCAAAATATAAAGAAAAACATAGAACTGTTATATCCATTCTCATTAATAGTGGACAGCAGTGAGTCTAGAGTTGAACGGTTTAAGAGAAAATAACTTGATTCACGACAGAAGTCATCCAAAGTGACAGCACATGAATGGGATTTAAAAAGTAAAGAATCACATCTCAGCTTCTGCTTTTAGTTATTCAGTGTAAATGATTATAAATTGAGAATAAAAAGTTTTTTTACACTTGAACGTTCATATTAATCAGCTTTTTGAAGTAACGATGAGCAAAACTTGCCCCATTTCAGACTATCAAATAAACCAGTGGGCCATAGATTCCACTGTGAAACATTTCTAGATGAGCCCACTTCCTGTATTATTTTATGTTTTTTAATGATCTCATTTGATTTCACTCAGCCTTGGTTTTCATGCGTCACACCTCCAGGTGCTCACACAAAAAGCAGCTTCAAGGATGAATATGACGGAAAGCTTTACATAGCGATCCACAGGGGTGATGAACGGAAACGCTGTGTTTTGTGACAGAAACAGAGTTGTCAAATGAAAGCAGTTCAGGAAAGCGGTGAGAGCTGCACTTGTCTGGATCTGAATGAACCAGTAAATTCAATTAGCACATCAGAGGGCACTCATTTTCAGTGTTTTGTTATTCAAGGCAGTGGAGTGTCCTACACGGTTCGGAGATTAGATGTTCGCATCGCTTCCTGGTTTGAGTGGATATAATGATCTATAGAGAATAATTTTCTAACTGGTGTAACACACTTCCTGCGCTCTGGCATGGTAAATGATTATTTGTGAAGGAATGCAGGGAGCGGAGGAGTGCATTTAAAAAGTGTGATGATGTTTACGCAGAGCTGTGCTCACTGACTCTCACACTGAAGTCACGGTTGATAGATGGCCTTCTCTGGATGCCTCTGGGCTGCTGCCATGCACACACTAAACACAGTTTACAGTCGTTGGCCTGCAGTGGGAACAAATACGTCTCTTTGCTAATCCACTTATACTGATAGGGGCCAATGGTGCTAGCAGATGTCCAGGGCAGTGCTGTACAGTAGGACTGTTACAAGGAGGGTCAGCAGCTGCACAGCAGCAGGCTACATGTCTGTGTCACGCAAAACTGGGAATGAAGACATGGACTGACTCCAGGGTTGTAATTTAATAACTCCCAATGATCCTGATTAAACATGTTTTCTCTCTACTTCTGTCTCTTCTATGTGATATATTCTATATTCATGATGTAGATTAGTGGAAAGAAGAATTTACTCAGCATTAGTTTCTGATGAGCAAAGTCACCATGCAAATGAAGGTGAAAGGAAGGTTATTTTAAGCATTCTAGTCTCTATTAAATTTGTCCCATGTGCAACAGAAGCCAAACAGTCATATTAAAGATAATAAATGTGTTTGGTCCCTCCCATAGAGTTGTCCTATGAGCAGTAAATGAACGTCTTCTCTTGTAATCACTAATAAATACACCAGTGGGTTTACAGAAGAGGCCTGCCACTTGCCACAGTTTCATATTAGATGTCAGACATTAAGGGAAAGCCACTGGCTGTAGTCCTGCCTCCTCTTCATCTTCCTCCTGCCTCGTCTCCTCTCATTACTATGGCCTGTGTACCCTTGCCAGGCCTTGGCTGTTGGTTTCTACTCACCCTGCAGTTACAGCCCAGCTGATAACGATGGTTGATGCCTTTCTTTTGGGCCAATGAGAGACGTTCCCACCGCTGATTAAAGTTGCACAGTCCTGTGTAGACCTTGCCATCGTACACTCGTCCTGAGGGGGGAAAACAGAGGAGATACTTTAACACTCTGCACATAATAGATAGATGTTTTCACATTTATTGGCATGTTGGCAGCTTTTGCCATTTTGTATTCTGTTGAGGTTTTATTCTCTAAATTCTGATTCAGATGTCAACAGCTTGATTCCAGCTTGGCAGTTGGTGTGAATAGGAGACCTCTCTCTTTTGCACAAACAACATTATACAGGTGTTAATGGGCTGATTCCCAATCACACAAAGACAAGCATAGACAGGCCAAGTTTGATTGTTTTCCACAGCCTCTTGAAAGCCAATAACATGGAGAATAGGAGTTATTTTGTCAAGATTTGTATGCCTTTTCTCCACACGAGCCACAGAAAACAACACTGGGCTGTTTCATTATTTGCCTTATTTCATAATCCTAGTCATATAACATAAGATATTGTAAACATACCACTCACGCAATCTAAGCTGTTTATCTATGGTAAGACAATCTCATACGGTAAGCCCATATTAAACCAACACCCCTATTTCTGAATATCTAAAGGTCAGCAGACGTCTATTTTTAGTGCTGGACTGTTTGCGGCTTACCAACTCCTGAGACAGGTGCACTATGGCGGCATGGAAGCATTCAGAAACATCACGATTTGTCACTATATGTTGACTTCAGTGTGTTGTCACCATGCAGGAATTTGACAGATCTCAAATATGTGCGTCTTCAACCCCCCCTGAACCACCCCACATGGCCTGCATCCACGGATCGGGATTAGTGGAGTCACTCACAGGCTTATTACATGGTGTTGAGTGTGTGACATGTTCCTAAAATACTAATCAGGGCCAGGGTACTCCAGACTTGATCAAAGGGAACCCAGGCAGCTTGTCTCACAGGCCCTGCTGTGTTTAAATTGCTCGTAATACTGTCCTGATCATATGCAGGACTTATTATAGACGTCCTGAGAGCAGAACAAGACGTCAGTGATGTCACTTACACCCAAACTCAGTAAACATAGCTGCTGCTGCCTGGCAACGCTAGCCTGTTCACTTGCACTATGGGGTGTAGTTACAGTATTTACAGGTCAGGGCTTAGCGACACTTAAATACGCTACAGGCTCCAAAGTAAACTGCACCTCTGTTGGAAATAGCAACTCATAAAACGCTTCTGCTGGAAAACTCAGTCGCTTCCTGCAAGTTGTTAATTATGAGTTGTGAGAAAGGGGGAAAAAAATACTTTTTGCTGTGTCTGGCCTGAGAAGCTGAGGGAAATGGGTGCAAAAATAAGAGAAACTGGTTCTGTCTTGGCACTTTGCACAGTGGCAAATGGTAGGTTATAAATAGTGGGAATGTTTGTGTCACAGGACAAATGAAGAAGTCCTTGGGGAGGAGTGTGTGTTCATGAGTGTGTTTGTAGTTTAGGGCAAACACACCTCCATTACAATTACTGCCAGATGGACTTCTAAAGCCCTCTGAGAAGGAAGAACTTTCATTGGTAACTACAGTAACTAGATTCTGTTTTGTTTGTTAAATGTATGACACACAAACCATTTGGGCCCATACTTTGTAATGGATACTCCAGAATTGGAAGTGGCATCAGGTTTCATTTTAAGTAACAGGTGTCATTACATAGCCAAGTTTTACACCTCAGTCACCTAAGGAGAGTCCAGTCCAGCCAAAGAGGCTCTGGAAAAGGTTAAGTGGTTAAACTGTTTGACCACATTTATGATATAAGACTATAATCAACCTTAACCTTAATTTAACAGACACTCAGATGGTTTCATTATGCATTTCAACAGGTAGTTCATTAAAGTGTTAGAAATTGATGCAGAATAGCCTGATATTTAGTTCCTGAACACTAATTTAAGCCTTTGACACTGATTGTCGCAAATTCGCATCAAACCGCTTCCACTTCAAAATGCAACCAAAATACTATCTACTTGAAAGAAAAAATCACAAGTGAAAATGTTTTTTTTTTCCATAATTGGAAATAAATTCAGGCGTCAGGGAGTTAACTCTGCAGAGCCGTTCACTAGAATGTTCCTTGCCTGTGTGTATCAAGCTAAGCAAGTAATACAGAAGACATTAGTGGGTCAAAAATGAAAGAATCTTCATAGACAATGTAGAATGTAATTAAATCTGCTTACAGCATGTGTTTAGACTGTGAACTTACCTGTGATCAGGTACTGGTACTTGTTGATGTCAAATTTAACACCACACAAACTCTCTGAGGCGTCTGTGTAAATATGCTGCACATGCTGGACTTTTTCAAATCCTTTGTACATCTGCAAGACATGAGAGGCAAAACTGGGTTAAAACTTGAAAACTGATGATAAGATGCTACTTGGACCCCTCACCCTGCCACTGCACCCCTCTGCACATTAATAATCATGAATGAAAACATTACGCTGTCTTCATCGTGTGACATTTCTTAAGGTATGAATTATGTACTCATTAGATGTAGCCCATAACTAAAGCAATGATAATATGATTAGTTTGTATAATGTGTTTCACCCTAATGCTTCTTGAGCAAAGTCATTAGTGCAGCTCCAGCTCAGGTACGCAGAAGGAGAATTACATGTTTGCCCTGAGAACTGTTGTATTTCTTCAGTGTAATTTATTTGTCTGGGAACAACAGGAAATCCCTGTTTAGACGCGTCGCTCTAAGAAAAGCAGAACAAAACTGCTACTTAAGCCCAAAACTAAGGACGTTTGGGAAAGCCAAAAGCATTTGTCTCATAGGATTTGTTGAAATTTGGAGGGGAATGTATTCTTTATAAGCCCACAAGGAAATTCACTCTTTGCAGTACAAATCCACAGGCTGTAATACAAATAAATAACCCAGAGGAGGTGCAAAGGTCACATCTAATTCTTGGGGATAATCCTTACAAGAATAATTAGTGGGTTTCATTAATAAGAGGCCACTTAATGCGTATCTTAATGATACAGCGTATAAATGTTGAAATGTTTCAACCCGGAACAAGGAGTTTGGTTGAGCTGTAATGCCTGTAAACCCACTAATCCTCCAGCCTGGCTCCTGTCTGAGCAGCAGGCCAGTGTCAGCATCTGTCAGAAATATGCAGCATTATGCAAGAATATAGAGGAAGTGAAGAAGTAACCAAAAAACATTTTAGCCCTCACACAGCATCTGAGCTGGAGGAGAGTTGCTGCGACATACACACTAGGTTATATACATGCCTCTACTTTTATATAGGCAAAAAGTTACCAGAAACCCTTTAGTTCCAACCAATATTATTCCACCAACTGTTTTTCCTGTAGTCTCATTCATTTCATCTAATTTGGGAATAAAAGCTACATTTAGATTCATGAAAGCTAACATAAAATACAAATATTAAGACGCCTTTCAATTAAACCTTGTGGTAATATTGTGTTTTCTTAATGGTAATCAAACTCAAGTTTGATAAGAACATGAAAGAGCAGACCAAAACTCAACTAGTTCAACTTTTAACATCTGTATCTATGAAGCGTCTGCCTTACAGATTTGAAGACACGTCCATAAAAAGGGCAGATTTGGTTAGGGTGAATCATCTTGTCCCTCATATAAAAACTGAAATACATCCTTCTGCTTTGATGACAACATGTGGATGAAACCCATGGACTGACGCCAGCCTTGTGCCATGGGCTGGAGATATCGGCTTAGTCCTGCTTAGCTTATCATGAAGAGTGGAAGCCAGCTGTCTCCACAAAAAAAACAAAAAAAAAACATGTTTCTTCCAGAAATTTGTTTACAGTCAGCTGATAGTAAGGGTAGTTGCTGTCTTCTTGCTTCTGATCTTCATGCTAATTGTTTCTTCTTTAGAGCACAGGTATGATTGTGCTATCAAAAATACAGCAGATGTTGCACTATTTCTTAAAAGCTGAAAGAGATTGACACTCATTTGCTTCAACACTTCAGCAGATCGATATTCTCACCTTCATTTGTTTGACAGTGTAGCGCATTGTTCCAAAAGGTCCATCTCTCAGGAGTTTCTTGCCCACAACTTTAGCTCGAATCACTGTGAAGAGAGCAGACACACTGGTTATCAACGCTGAAGTAATCTGAACAAACTTGCCACTTTCTTCCATCATACAACTTTGAGTTTTCCTGCCTATCTCATCAAATAGCACACCACCCTGGCCAGTAGGAGGCATCAGCACACCCCTGACAAATACCATTTTGGGACCAGGTTGGCACCTCAGTTAATCCGTTTATCCGATTTTATGCATTGCTGCTGTTTGCCAAAGAGGGCCAATGGGGAAAAAAAAACACTAAGGGACTTTTGAGTTTGATACCAGAAGCAAACTTACATGAAAGGTGCAGTCCATCTCCTGTTTAAACAGGCTTCCTACTATATTAGGAGTAGGGCTTGAAAAGATCTTATCTGCGCGTAGGACCCCCATGTAAATGTCAGTGAGGTGAATACGCCTGGTGGTGACTTGTTTGCTTTGATTTGTTTGCTTTTACTCATATTGGAGTGAAGAGATTTCTTGTGGAGGGCCAGGAGAAATGAGGGATAATTTGAGACCGGTGAATGGAGCTTAACCAGAGCTGCGGGTCCTGCATAAGCGGTGACTCCTCTGTGAAGTTCACCTGCTGCCCACAGCACACCAGCTATAGACATAACTAACACTGGCTATGTTTGTTATCTTCTCCCGGTGGAATTTCCTTCCCACATTCTTCAGGGGCTCACATTCCCCAGAAAGGAAAAAAAAACGAGAGGGCTTTCATTCTTTTCGACTGGAGAAAGAAATGAGGCATGTGACATCTTCTGTTTAATTTGTATTTGTCTTGATGTCGTACTTCCAGGCAAATGGAAAAGGGCATAAACATATGACTCAGGAAGCAGTTACAGCATGGCCAGCAAAAGGCCCAAATTTATTTTGGGCACAAAAACCTCAGTTTGAGCCAACATTTTATTTATACAAGTCCAAAGATCTTATTTTGAGCTAATATTAACAGTGTATTCAACAGATATTTTTGTAATCCATGAGCGTTTAGGATTTAAAAGGTTTATCTGTTAAGAGATGAACTGAAATCTACCACAGTGACACATGTATGTCACTGCAGAAAGTCTTTAAAAAATCGTACTGTATTTAACAGTGTGTAAAGGTAAAGGACACTCCAGCTGGAATGTTCACTCAGACGTATCGATCACCTTTTATTTGTTGTTCCAGTTGAAGCAGCTGAGGTACCACCAATAACACACGATGTAGCTGACAAAAGAGCTTTCAAACATCAGTCTTCAGCAACACTTTTTTCCATCTCCTAGCGTTTTACTGACAGCTTCAGTAAAGTCATACAACCATGTCAAATATGAGTCATTTGACATCATCGCTCGCTCTTAATGTACAGACCTGCCTGCCCCCCACTATCAGCCTCCAGAACATTCGATCCATTAATCCGTCAACTCTTATAATATGAACCCACGAGCACCATTACCTGATCGACCTCTGCTAAATGTACCTAAATGCAGTTAGACGCTACAATTTCAGGGGAATCAGGTGCAATTACAGAGGAATGTGCAGATATAACAGGATACTTTAGCCTCTGTTAGATACACTACTGCTGTTATTTTCAAGTGTCACTCCCAAACCCAGTTTCTTACCCTGCCTTGACCCCAAATCCAACCCTCAGGAGAAACAAATGTTCATGTTTGGAGGGCCACAGGTCAGCTGATTCAGCTGAACTACATCCAGATAGGACCCTCTTGTTGGACGGCGGCCACTAATTGGTTGGTGATGGTGCCATCACCCAAAGGAATGTGTGAAGGGCCTCAGCTGCTCTGGAGACAGAGGACTTGTGTCATTCCCCGCAGTGACCCTATGACCTCTACTCCATTTCAGCAGTTATATTTACGTAAAAGTGTGGGACTGCCGGCTCACGTCAAAAAGTCTGCTTTACAAGTGTTTATTTAACCCAGTTTCATAAGGAGATCTCATATCGCTGGCTCAAAGCTAAGGACACAGTGTGGGTGAGGGACTGGTTTCTTCAGAGAGTTCTACCCCATGCATTCCCTTTTCATACGGTATTTCCATACACACCATTTCATATGATATTTTCCAATTTGACTTTTCAAAATGTTTTAAGTGATAATGGTGACAAAGACTCCACTGGACAAGTAACAACAACAACAATAATAATAATAATCACACTAGTCTACAAATAAAATGCTTCCAGAATAAAAGTAGTGACATTTTGCAACATGTAAGTCACCAATATAGAAAAATCAAGTCAAAAAGGTTGGTTGGCTAAAGTTTCCAAGATATAGTCTTGGGTAAAAATGTGAAATTCAAGAATAAATGAGAGAATGGATTTGACTCCAAAGGAATATTTGTCTCAGACCTGCCAGATCTACTTCAAAACAGTCTGCACATTACAGTATATTCACTTTACAGGTTCTATCTAGTGGAAGATTTAGGAATCAATAGTATAAATGTGCATAAACCAGTATAAATGTGTCCTAACACTGTATCATATACCTTAAAAACATCAGCAAAACAGCACTTTTGTCATTTGTTTCCAATTTAATTTTTTTAAAATACTTAACATTTAGCACATTTAATCCTTGAAGCAGATAATTTTTAAAAAAAAATGTAGACCAGTGTAATAATAATAATAATAATAATAATAATAATAATAATAATAATAATAATAATAATAATAATAATAATATTTCTAATTATAATAATAGGCTCTTCATAATGCAACCTGAAGGCTTAACAAAATACCAAAAATGATGTGATTTTTTTTTTTTTTTAAACGAATGCTTAGACAAGGTTAAGGTTAAGTAAGACAGCACGTTCTCTATAAGGTTCGCTCTATATTGATCACAATCAGCAGTTGCAGGTGAGTGGCACACAAAGATACATCCTCTGCAGAGCATCCTAACATACATTCTCCAGAGTGGGAGGCATTCAGTAATATGAGAGGTAACAAGGCTTGGTGAAAAATAAAATGAACACATTTTCACTTTATCTTTTGCCTAAAGCAGGGGGGGATTACAGAAGCCTGAATGCAAATGTTCAATCTTAAGGTGAGCATGTAATTCAGCTAAACATTTACTCCAGCCTACGTACAATGTGGCAAACTGCAGGCATGACAAGAATAAGGTTACTCATTTGTGTCTATGTGTATGTGAGGGAGATTAAAAAAAAAAAAAAAGAAGAAAAGAAAAGAAAACGCGAGGCACAGGGCGGGTGACGGTGATTTTAGTATGCAGAAACTGGTCCAAGTTTGAGGAGGCGAGTAGGAGGAAGAGGAATTCTCAGGACGACACACTACCACGCTCAAAAATAAACACTGAAACTGAGTCCCTGCTGCTGAGCTTTGTCTCAGATGAAAAATGCTGGAGCACAGAGCCTGTAATGTCGGTGTACTGACTGGCAAATGGCAAGAACAGCCATGAATGTTCTATCATGACTTGTGATACAGTGGCCGGTTTATGCCACATCAGGCAAAGTGCAGCAGGGTTGACCACACAGAATCCTCTCAAGTGCACTGTAAGGCTTTACCAGTTGGCCTTTAAATTACATCCACTTTAAGGTTCTAACAGTGGTTATTTAAGGTTCTAACAGTGGTTATTGTAGCTAAAAATGATTACTATATTAAAAGTTAGATTACAATCCATTGAATTTTCAATATTGGGTAACATTAGCTGCCACGAAGAAGCTTCAGGTGAATGAGAAGCCATGAAAAGAAAAGATAATCAAAGTAAGCACCTGAAGCTTGGTCAGTTGATCTGGTATCATACCTCAACATTTTCATCCTACTGTTTATCTACATTTTCTGTCTCTTGCATTGTGGTTGCTTCTGTACTTTTATTTTTAGCCCTGTCATTTGGATGATTGCGTAATTATTGTTTCTTGCCAACAGTAATCATGAAATCCCCCATCTGTAGTTGGATTTCTTCTCAAAGAAATCAGCCTCTCAATTCTTTTGACATTTGCAAGTCATGTGATGTTCTATGACTAATGCATTCTGTTGTCAATAGGGGTCATACATGAATCGGTGCCCGAGTCGCATTCAGTTATTGGATTGTGGTTTAATGGTCTTATATTTTCATGATTGCTTGCTGGTCTGTTGTCCATCTCCCCTTTGCTGGCCTCCTGCTTAAACCGGTGAAACCCAGAGCGGCTGTGTGGTCATCACAGAGAGGGACGGGTCAGAAATTTGATACACTTGGCTCATGAGAGGAACATCCCAGGCCTGTACAGAATGCACACCCTTTGACATCTCATCGTATTTTAAGTCACTTTTGGGAAAACTAGAGATATCTGATCCAAGCTTACATAACACACATCAACACCGGAGTCTGGCTTTGCTTAGGTTATCTGTCACCTGTTGACCTCTGCATCAGGAAGAGTAGAGTAGCTGACAGAGGAAGTAGTAATTTTGCTCAGTCATATATAACATATTATTGGTAGGGAGAAGGAGGATGTATTGGCACCAGAGGAGCAGTGGCCCTAAGCAATCCACTACGACAAACCCAGCACGGTAAAGTTTGATAAAGCTCCTTTATACACAACGAAATACCCACAGGATGGAATCCATTTCTGTCGAGCCTGATCCTCAATCCTAAAGCGAGCATAAACACATATCTCGCTAATCCTCAGCAACTGACCTGGTTCATGGTACAAGCATGTAAAGGTTTGCTCCTGTCACCCAGAGTGCTTGGAAACAAGTGTAGTTACTGAGCGATATTAAATCTCGGGGTCAAAGTTTACTCCCGGGCCTCTAATCTTGCTTTCGGAGAGCTTTGGGAAAAAAAGCACTGCTCATTTATCCTTGTGAATGGGCTGCTTTAAACCAGCTGCTTTATAGCAGCCAACTAGGTCTCTGCACAAAAAGCAGCCAGGTCATTGCCTGGTGCTCAGGTATGCAGCAGGGAAGCTGACAGCATATGTCCAACCTGTTGGTCTGCACTACAATGCAACATGGAGGACTTACTACTGCTGATATTTCTCTGAATTTAAGCACCATTTTTCTCTGGATGCTTACATGGCAGCCAGCAAATTCAGTTAAATGAATTCCAGGCCATCAGATTCCAAGGAAAACAAAGAAAAACTGTCCCTGGAAGCCATAGCAGTCTGTCTTGGAGCACCTTTACTGCCAGTTCATACGCCCACTCACATTTTCACATTTAGATTTGTCATTTAAAGAGTCAGACTGCAATAACCCAATTTCCAGCCCCTTAACCTAATTGTGATTCATCCAGTGGAGTGCCTGTGGGTGATTATGGGTCAGGGCCAAAAAAAACAAGAGCAAAACGCTTTGAACTCAACTACGGGTCTTAAATCTGGAAGATTCAGGCCTGTCACCTTTGATGTAGCTGGTGAGAATTACATGGTTTCTCATTCTTTCCTTCATATTTCAACTCAATACTTTTTGTTTGCCATGTCTATATGTTTTAACCACGTTTGTCAACACAAGCATAACTGGATGTTAGGCCTTCAACTGAAGAATGAGCGGGATTACATGGCTATTTACCACTATATTAAAAACCCATTACTTCTCACTAGATACTCAACTGAATGGTATTTAAAGTCCAAGAAAATGAGCCTAGATTAATAACTGGCACTAGCTATGTGACCTTTGGGCTTTGCGTCCAATCCATATTTCAGATGTGTTTCACTCAGAGTTCCAAGGCATAAGAGGGATCGTGAGCATTCAAAGCACACCTTGAACTAAGCCAGGACCTTGGAAATGGGATTTGTGGGGCTCACAACTGATCAGTGGCCCCATTGAAGTCAGTCCCAGATTCTACACTTGCAAGCATCAGCTGATACAAACACCACAAGCTATCTGAAGATCTAAAGGACTGTGAAATGCATTGCATGGGTGTCTGTGCAACTACAATTTTCACTCCAACCAGGTCACTTGGCTGAAGTCACATCCACAGGCCTGGTGAGATACCAAAAAGCACACAGACATACAGCAGAGTAGCAATAGCAGGTCCTGATGCATAATATCTGTGTCCTATTTCAGTTCCTTCCTTCTATACAGGTCAGTAACTGAAGACGACCGGTCTGAATTAGCATTTGTTTTCTTTTAACACTATGTAATTTCACAGGAGTATCATCGAAATCCTTCCCAGTAGAGCCACACCAGGAATAAAAAGAAGTGACTTAGGCCTATAAAGATAGACTTGTATCCTCCAAATTTGGGCAAAACAGGCATCCTAGTTACAGCCACATTAGGCATTTGGAATTAGAACACCTTATAGAGCAATTATGATGAATTGAGTCTTAAAATAGGACATTGCTACTGAAATGGCATTTTGAAAGCACATTATGTCAGTCTGAAAAAGGAGAGATGGATATGTCTCATGGGAAATGCTGACATGCCAATATTTTAAAACTAGCTCTATAGAATGCAGCCATTAGTAGGATACAATGGTATCAATAAAGATACTAAAATAACAAGAAAAATGATCCTATGCTATTTTTTCAGTGTATTACACATGAAAGGTGCAGATAAGCATCTGTAGTTAGTGTTTTGATTGTTTCAGCCTCTACTGGTGAACGGCAGTAACTGCATGAGTCTCCGCTGCTGCAGAAAAGACTTCCGTAGACACAAGGCAACAGGGTGAACACATGGGCTTCACACATGGCTGTGGTGTACGCATGTGTTGGCTTTAGACTGAGAGATTATTGTTTGATAGAGGCTTAGGTTTTCAAGTGTCTTCTGATGCTTTCTAGTGGTTTGTTTTTTTAGGTCAAGTAATGTTGGAGCTACACACACAAAACTATATGGAACTATGATTCAGTTAATTTAAAAGATCGGCTAAAAATACACAGAAATTAACTGCTCTCCTGTCCCATGTTAAAAAAAACAACAACTACATTTTCCCTCTTAAATGGACTGCTTGCAGCATAGAAACACCATGTCTCCCTACAGGGCAGATCACATAATCCTAAGGTCATTAAACAGAGTCCAGGCCAGACTGGAGTTGTGGCTAATCCACATCTTCAATTCATATTATTCTGAAGAGTCAGTGAAAGCATAACCAGGCAGTAAAACAAGCTATGTAAAGCCTCTCATTGGCATTTGAGAACCAGATCCAGGCATGTCTGAGTTACAACCGGGTGGCTGTCTGACAGAAACATACCAGTGTGTGCAGATAAATAAGCAAGATTTGAAACACTGAAGCTGACTGTGCATCGCTTCAACTTATATTAGTTCAACTACTGAAAGGCAGCAAGGCACATGTTAGTTCTCAACCAGACCAAAAGCAAGACGTTTGATGTAAATGAAAACCAACCCTCCTGCTGCAGAAACACTTAAAATGTGTCACCACCTCCACGCAGAAACAATTCCAAGATGCTTCTGCAACGAACACAGTTTTCCAAAGTCAACTAGATGGGGTGATCATATGGGTAAATTATTGGTTTTGGACTGCTTCCAGGACCACTTTACTGCCATCCAAGAGTGTGTGATGAAACTCAGCTCAGCTTCAGTGTGGTCATTTTGAGCATCTATCACTGAAATAGGTGCAGTTTGACTTTTAAACACACTCACCATAGAGTACTTTATTCCTTTACTGCACCAAATATTACTCTTCTGAGAATGAAACAAGTGCAAAGGCTTGATCATATGTAGATTACGCAGTGAAATTTAGACCTTTACCCTTTTGTTGCGTTGTCAACAATTAAATTACGCGTAAAAAAAAAAAAAAAAAAAAAAAAAGAAATCATTCTTCTCTCATCTGACTGAGAGACGATAATTCTCCACAACATGTGCTCTCGCCACGGAGTTTTTCTAACAGAGACCCTGTCGTGCGCTGCTTTCAGGACAACACTCACCTATGTCGGAGTTGCAGTATGCGTCTTGCGGGTGCGCCAGTGCGCACGAGCAGCCCTCTGTTAGCTGAGGAACCTGCAGACTGCTGAAGACAACCAGCAAGCTGATCAGGTGCTGGTACACTGACTGCATTTCTCCAAACTTTCCCAGTTCTCTCTCTGCTGTAATAAACTGTATGGAGTCCGCGTGGATCCCCTCTGTTCGCTGCTGCGGGCTTTATTTACTGTAATGTCCAAGTGGCTGCTTGTTGCCGCTGTAGCTGCTTATCGCTTCGCTTGAGTGCTTCACCCTGGTCCCGGAGAGGCGCACAGCCGTACATATAGCGCGCGCCGGAGACACGTTCACGCCCCTCACCGCTTCTGCAGCGCGCGGGCGGGGCAGCCAATCAGCGGCCGGTGATGCCATTAGAAATAACAGACACGATGACATACTGGAACTTTACCCTGCTTCGTCTTATTTTCCCAGACTGACATTTTTTTAAATTATAGTTGTCATGGATACAGTGTGTTTAGAGGGTTTACAGAAAACTAAATGTGTAAGATTAACATAAGTGTATTTTATGAAATACATTATCACTGTATTATCAGGAACATCCATCCATTCATCTTCTATACCCGTTTTATCCTCACTAGGGTCACGGGGGTCGCATGGAGCCTATCCCAGCTACT
>JAQQZY010140153.1:0-35889 GCA_030068375.1 Ostorhinchus rueppellii
AGTAACTGTTACTCCAGTTGTAGTTGTTTTGACTCTATAAGAGTAAATAATACTTAACACTGGCTTTTTAACTCTTGCGGTTTTACTGTGTAGAACATTTGAAATCATAGTTATGGATTGGGGGGAAAAATCAACATTGATGGAAATTAAGTAAAAGCCATCTGATCATTTGGAAACAAAGATAATAATTTAAACAAAAGCAACTAATCCAGTGACATTTATCACAATATAAAATTATATGATGATATTTGTCATTATTGTTTCATATGGAAGATTAGGGCCATTTAAGAAAAAAAAAGGTCCAATGTATGTACTTTTCTTTTTAATTCTGAGAAAAAAACTCAGAATTCTGTCTCTTTTTTTCACACACACACACACACACACACACACGCACACGCGCACACACACACACACACACACACGCCTGCTCGCAGGAATAATTTTGTGTGGTCGGTCACTGTGTCCAGTGAAATACAGCCTAGCATTAGTTCTAATCAGGGGCCGGGTGAGCAGGCCACTTAATCAGACCTATCACCTGGAGAACACACACCGTGAGGATAGATGGAGTGTGTGTGGATGTGTGTGTGGGCAGTTAATCAACACATCAGTGGGAATAAATACATTCAAACCACCTGACTCCATTCCAGCCATTGATTTATCCCTTTCTTTATGTGTTTCTTGTCGCCTTCCTCTCCTTCTACTTCAGTAACATACAGATGATGTATATACACGGGGACTTCAGGAGTACTTGACCTCTACATAGGGGACATCCTGTTGTACCTTTGAGTGTGTTTAGATGGTCGGCCAGTGGTGGCCTGGCTGTGATCAAGGTTTGAGTGGACTTCACTACATGCTGCCAATCACTTACATCAGCCTAGGCAGTCAAAACAAGCTGTTTGAACCCCCGCTGAACATATTGAACACTTGATTGGCTGATTTCGTTGGTAGTTTCCATTTGAGATTAGTCAAACATCGGTGCAGCAGGCTACTGACATTCTGCTGCTCAGAGGGACAGGCTCTTTAAACCTTCCTGCATGTCTTCAAAACAAAACATGCACAGTCTGGACAGTCTATTTGCTGAGTCTCGTAAACACACCAACAACGTGTTTTCGCCTGCCGCTATCTCTTTTTTTGTTGTTGATTGCTGCAGGCTGTCACCTCTGCCACCCCGCTCATGTGCCAGTACATTTAGATAATAAAAAAGCCCAATAAAACGCCGAGGTTTGATTGGGTGTCTCCCCTTAACCCAGCAGAGCGGACACCTAAATCAGGGGTCCTTCTCTCCATTTCATTTAGCTGATAAGATTTATGGTAATGAAGGGGTCCTATTAACCTTTGGGGTTCCATTGCTGTCCTTCAGAGTAAGGGGTGGATGAGAGTGCTCACTGATCGGCTTTTGAGGCAGAGGCAAGAAACATGTCTGGTATAACACACACACACACACACACACACACACACACACAACAAATACTCTCCAAAAGCTGCTCAGCCCTTTGAGAGAGTTGAATGCATGTTTAATCTCTCTCCTCTCTTTCTCTTCTCCGCATTTTCCCTTTTCTTTATCCCCTCTATCCTTCCTGCTCTCCATCCTTCTCCCGGCAGGAGCGCTCTGTTCTGAAATTAATCTGTTGTACTCCACCACCTCTTCTTCCTTTCATTCCCTTGGCCAATCCCTTCCCCTCTTCTTGTTCTATTTCTTGTTCTTCTTTTAAAGGTGCATAGTCCTGCTCTTCCTCATTGCTTATAAAACTAAGTGCCAGTATAATAAAAAATACTTCAATGAATTACTAAATGATACTGCTTTTTACTGCAATTAATGTTTTATACAAGGCTACAAGGTTCTTTTTTTTCCTATAGTTGATGTGATGTGAGGATTTATAGGAATTTTTTAAAAGATAACTTTGAGTTAATTAATCACCTTTGTTCTTGATATGATTTTGTCAGGAGAGTAGGAAACTTAAAAAAAAAAAAAAAAGAATTATCATTAAAAAAGCTGAAAAATTACTCTGTCCACCATCCATTCTTTAATACTGTACTGTACTGCTGCCTTCTACACAAAAGCAGATGAGCACTGTGGTGACTCTTCTGAACTGATTTTGGGGTGGAAATTTGGTTTTGTAGACTGGCTGACTCAACATGAAATCTTAACAAAGCAGGTTTTTGTGGTCAGTGTCATTCTTATTGTTTCTGAAATAGTTCCACTCAACGGATGTCTTTTTGCAACTGGTGTTTTGTCCTCATCATTTCACATCGTGGTTGAGTTCATTAAACATTGCATGCTACCACAGTGTGCATGAAAACAGTATATTTTACATCCATAATTATAAACAAAATGACTTATTCAGACTAATTTTATCTGCTTGAATTAGCATTTTTCACTCACTGATTCACTTTTGGTGTGTTGCTAACTACTTCAGCTCTTTCTCCTGCTTTTTCCTGTGTGTATCCGCACCAAACATATTCTGGTTGTGCGTAAATATTAAAGGGCAGAGAAACACGGGGTGACAGAGGGAGGCGTAACCCCTCCTTCTTATGTACAAGGGCTGCACCCCTCTGTCCCTTTGTCTGCTTGTAAAGGGGACAAGGGAGGAGGTGCAGAGCAGGGGCTGCCCAAGGAGTGACTAAGTGACCTCTCTCTCCCCTTTCTTTTGACGCTCCCATGTTCTGTCCATTTTGTCGTGAACGTCCCTCTCCCTCCTCCTCTTTCATCCTCTTTCGTTACCCCTTTTTTCAGCCTGGTTAAGTCGCCATGGCTGTTGGCCTCATATGTCCTGTTCTCTCTCTCTCCCTCTCTCTCTCTCTCTCCCTCTCTCACTTCTTGCATCTTTGACAGCAGCAGCCTGGTTGCCAAAGTGTCTGTAGGACACATTAAGGCCCATAAAAGCCTAGTCTGCGGTTGCACTCTTAACCACCAGTCAGAGGTAGTGTACAAAAGTGACTTTAAATGAGTCTGTGATTACCCTGGAACATGGAGAGATGCTCAAGTGGCCAAGAGTGTGTGAGACAAGGCCAGAACATCAGGAACAAGGAAAGAAAGAGCAACCTACCCAGTCTCTTAAGGAAAATTGAACAGACATGAATATTTGTTTTTTTTTTCCACAGATAAGAACTCACTGCTACCTGAGTAGAACAAGCTGCAAAAAGTTGTAACTTAAATTTCCTGCAGCCCACCCCCCTCATCACAACCTGCTCGCCCCTCCCCTCCCCATCATCCCCGTTCATAATTGGCCACATGCTGCCTTGAGTGACAAGTGTAATCATCAGTCAAATTATGATGGGGAGGAGAAGGTGGAGGCTGGGGTAGGTGGTGGAGGAAGAGAGGAAAGGCAGAAGGCAGTGGAGGGGGTTGAAAGGAAGTGCTTTGATCAGAGATAGAGAGGGGGTGAGTGGGCAAACAGACAGAGCGACAAGGAAACCTGCTGTCCACACACCTGCTGCTTCATAGATGGGCCACATTAGCACCAGAGACCTCAGCGTACTGCAGAACATCCCACGGGTCTACTGGATCCACAGTTTAGGGAAAAGTGTGGACTGGTTGTTGTTGAAGTGTAAATAGCTCTGAACTCGGACTTGTTTCTTTTCCAACCTGAATAGCTCCAAACTACCTCTGCTGTCATTACGATTGCAGCACAGGCCAGAACAATGAAATCACTGGGTGTGGTAGCACTCTTTGATTCTTTGGCCGACACACAAAGCCAGGTCCGTGTTATATTTGGATGTACTTTGTTAACGAGAGCAGATGTTAGCTCTCCAGCCAGCTAATGAGGTTTACAGTAATTAGGAGTGCTGATGAAGCGCTTTGATTCTCCGGCTGTGGCGGCCCTCTCATTAGCGGCTAGCTTGCTAGTGCTGCAGCAGGCGCTCCAGTCACATCCTATTAGGCGGCTCAATGTACACTCTGAATTAGGAGCAGGAGATTAAGTGGAGATGAAAACTGTCTGCATACGCACAGATGCATACACACATATGTGAGTCCATGAGGGCACACACACATACACATGCACCTCTAAATTCAGACTCTTTAAAAAAAGAACAGTCCAATCCACATAGGCTTGCTTTTTTAATGAAGAAAGTAAAAGAAAATTACTTGTCTAGCACTAACAAAAAAAATTAACTAATTCGAGCCTATGTTGCACTCCATTATATTTATGCAAATGCTAAAAAGAGATTTTTAAATCTACTAAATAGGCTCCTGAAAGAATGATCAATAAAAATAAATGAAAAAAAGAACACCTGCAATAAATAAAAAACGCAGACAGCACATATTAGGATTTAACATTTCTTTCCCTTTGTCTGTTTAAAATATTTTCCAGAGGTTTATACAGATTATAGGAATAATAATAAAAAAAAAAGAACAGCCTTGAAAATACTCCAATAACCCTTTTTCCTTCTGTTCAATTCCTTGCCATTTGTCAGTACTCTCTACATGCTCCTCTCTGCTCTCGCCTCTTTCTCTCCTCTCGTCTTTTGTGTGATGGAGTGATTATTGAGGACGTGGCTCCTGTGTTTAACGCTGGTTGATGAAGTCTGCCTTTGTCTGTCTGCACTAACCTGTCGCAACCGGGACACCGCTTATAGCAAAATCAATACACAGAGTAGAAGAGAGAGAGAGAGAGAGAGAGGCCGGGTGAGGGAGGCAGGAAAAATAAAGGAGGGGGGCTAGTGTTTGTAGGTAGATAAATGCAACAAGACAGAGAGAAGTGAAAAGATTTGAAAGAAAATTTAAATACTTGACTGCTCTGCTGCCTCGTGGTGAATGGCTGGTATCATTCATAGTGCCTTTGTGTGTGTTTATGTGTGTATAAATCAGGCCATTTATATGTATATGTTTGTCTTCCCTGTGCATGGCCTTGACCACAGGGCTGTTGTATCACTTGTGATGTGTGTACATGTGATTGTTTAAGTGCGTGTACACCAGCAGAATGGGACAGCCCCCTATCTGTGTGTGACCATCAGCTGTGTGTGTTTGTGTGTGTGTGTGGAGAGACAGCGAGCTTTGGTTTGCTTCCACTCCCCAGAGTCGAAGGCAGTGTGAAGAGAAGAGTGGAGCGACAGAGGGCCGAGGAGAAGGACGGAGGAGGAGAGAAGGGAGAAGGGGCGATGGGCGAGGGGAGGTGGTAGTGGTGGGGGGCTGTTGTGTGAGAGAGGCACAGCTGGGAAATGAGAAATGCAACCCCCCCCCCCCTTTCCTCCCTTGCCTCCCCATACCACCACCTTACACTCACACATACGGCGCATACACACAGACACACACGATCCCCATCTCTTTATCCTCCCCTCAGGAAAGAAGGGGTTGAGGTGGTGGTGGGAGGGGAGGGAGAAGAGGAGGAAGAGGAGGAGGTGAAGGGAAGGGAGAGGCAGGGGGGATAGGAAGAGATGGAGAAGGGGACAGATAGGGGCATTAAAATTCATGGCCTTTTTTTTATTTTCCCTGCTGAAAATCAATAGTGTTTACTATGAATGAGTGGAACAGTGGACAACAGTGGTGCCGGGGGGACAGCGAGAGACAGAAAGAGGAGGGGGGAAGAAAGGAGGGAGAGAGAAAAGGAGGAGGGGTGACTTTATTGCGATAGGCAGAAGCACCAGAGGCCAAGGTTAAAGACCAGCAGGGGCAGAGAGACAGAGAGAGAAAGGAGCACTAAGTAAATTCAGTTGTCTTCTAAAACAGACATACAGCCCTGTAAAAGTATATTTACTATTGGCTATCATAATAATGCAATGCAATTTCAATCACAAGCCTCTCTCCTAGTACGTTCCCTGCAGTCTGTTGAACTTTACCAACCTTCTATTCGACATGCTTTGCTTCAGCTAATTCCACCTTTCACGAACCATGTGTGTGTTAATTGGCAGCCCGCAAACACAACTGACATAGGCTTTCACAACAGCAAAACAGCACACACACACACACACGTACACTACCACTCGCACATGCACACAAACTCCAGACCATTTCACACTGAGTTGTTCAGCAACCCTGACCCTGTTTCCTGCTGCTGAAAGCCTCCAAGTTCAGGATGGCTTACCAGTGTTTTGATTAAGCACTGCCTGTGTGTCTCACACCACTTGATCAAAGAAGAAAAACAGTGTGTTTTTACTGGACCCTGGACCCAACATGTTGTGTAGCAATCAAAGCTTTTAAAACATTTTTTTCTTCCAGCAAAATTCTAACCGTACATAGAAAATACATCATTAAGGTTGCCTAAAGCTGCTTTAGAATTACAGCAAAGTTTTGTTTTTTCTCTGTTTCCTGACAAAAATATCCTTTTTTTCTTGATGTATTTTTTTTTTTAGCATGTATGGTATCAGATTCTCACCATGGAGTCTGTGTCTTTGGGATGTTTTGTTGGTGTTGTGGACTTGCATGAGTGTGGTGAGTGTGTGTATGTGAGCTTGGCCATCACGTGCATATGTGTCTGCATTGCTGTGTGTACGATAGCGTAGTTGTGCATTGTAGTGGTTGCGGATAATGTGCGTGTGTGTGTGTGTGAGAGAGAGTGAGTGAGCTGCGTAGGGGGTGATATATATTCAGGCAACTCATGCATTATGGAGAGTGCAGGTGAGAGCGTCTAAATGTGAACTGCTGGTATGTGGAGGGTTCAGGGCCAATCTCACCAAAGCCTTTTGTATTAGCATAGCATCTCCATTTCAAATCGCCCTGTCAAAGTCAGCAGCATGTTTTATTCAGTAACAGATATTGATCAATATTATGCATACATACCAAATCTATATTGCATACCAAACTCAAGCCTGTGATATGTATATGTGTTTGAAATATGCTGCATACAGAATGTGTGTTTGTTATGTGCATAAACTCAGTAACACTTTGTTGATCCAAAATATATTTTTGATGCTGAAGTTTGGTATTTGATGTGTTAATAATATGCAGTAATGCTGATGAGGAGTTGAAGTTGAGAGCTGAGAGACCGGTTTACTGTTCACAGGAAAGGACAGAAGTGCATCCGTTCAGCTTGTGTATGTTTGGGAGTGTGGACATAGCGTTGTCTATAGGGATGAGGGGAGTTTGCTGAGGGCAAAAAGGCTCGCCCGTTCTTTCATGTGTGTTTGTTGCTCCGACACCTCAAAGGACCAAAGTGGTTGTTGTGTGCTAACTTCTCAATGCACTTACCCAACGTCTGGCTTCTTGGTTGAAATGACCTCCAAGCTTTCATATATACATTAACAGCCAGCAATCCAGGCTGATAGATCCTCTTTGTCCATCAGTGTGCTTTAGTTCCATCAATATTTCTTCATGTATTAAACCAGAGCCCATCTCTGCCTCCCTATCATGTGTTGGTTTTTACCATCAGGCTGCACTAAATCTCCTTTCTCTAAATGACTGGTTGAGAGGTCAGAGTATATGGGGGAGGAGGACAATGCAGGCTTTAGTCGTGACGGAGCTTGCTTTTTCACCCTTAATGGGCAGAGGTAGCCCATTTGCTGAACGGGACACAACAGAAGAAACTGCTGGTTTGTCAGGGACCGGACAATATCCCACCTCCGACACAGACCGAACATGTGACTTGCCAAGCTTCATCCACTACTGTCACTAAATCTTGAATTTTTTTAGCATCTTGTCCACCTCTTTCTCTCTATCCCCCCCTCTGTCTTTCCCTTTCTCCATTTCCGTTCCCTTAGCGACCGTTTCCAAGGTGCCCATTCCCAAGGGCTGGAGGAGGGGTCCAGTGATGTCATGCATGCATAACTCTACACCTGTAATTCATGTCCTGTCCTCCTTTACACTTTGTCTTTGTCACAGTTGTTCTGCCCCTGTTGCTTATTCAGTTGTTCTTTTTCATTTTTCCACCCTATTCCTTTGTCTTTTTAAAAATTACCTCAAATAACATTTTTATTTTTCTTGTCTCCAGATTCCTCATACCTGGGCACCTGAAAGTACTTTTCCAATGTCTTTCCACTAGAATTAACTACACCTTTATTTGTTTTCTTTCACATTAGATTCGCTAAAATTTGGTGTAATGCTTCTACATTTTTTACTACATGGAAGAATGATGCTTATCTTTTCACTAGCTGTTAAGAGACAGACAGTTGAGCTGCCCTCTGTCCACAGTGTACATGACTCTCTACATCTGCTCCATGTTTAAAAGGTCATTTGTCAAACCTGACATTTTCTGCCCTTACCAAAGGTTTCCTCAATATCCAGCGTCGGCACCCCAATTCAGAGTTTATGTTTTCTCATCTATTTGTTTGCTTTTGTATAAACCTTTTCTGACAATACGTTCTTCTTTGGTGTCAAAAGACATCAGCAGAGCAGGACGCTGAATTATATCATCTTGTAATGTTCAATAAACTAAGGAATGACAGATGTGGACCCCTGTGTGTATACGTGTGTGTATGATGTGGTTCTGGGTTGCCCGGGTAATGGGGCCAAGGATTCCTGGAAATGTAAGATACAACCGGAAGTGTAGTGAGTGGGTACTTGCACAGACACTCAGTGGGGTCTGATGAGGGATTCGTGTTGTGTGTGTGTGTGTGCGCGTGTGCATGTGCCAGCAGGATGTTTTTACTCAGTACAGGTTGTCGTTCCCCTGTTTCCCCCTGTGTGCCTTTTGTTCCACCCCTATTCCACCATTTTGGTTTTTTTGTCCCAGACAAAAAGAGGCCCCACAGCAAGGCCCCCTACCTGAACGCCTCCTCCCTCCTGATATTTTCAAAGCTCTGCCTACCACACACTACCACACAGTGCACATGTTTCCTCTCTCGCTCTCTCTGCCTCTTGAAATTGCATTGAAACATGTCCTAATTAATAACAGTACTGCAATAGCATGTTGACCAGATTCACAGAAAAAGTCAAATTCACAGTGTAAATATATTGTGTAATAAAAATACAACAAACAGTTGTGCATTATTGCAATATGTAAACTTTGCAACACATAAATATACTTCACACCTAGGATTCTGTGTTTAGAGTTTTTCATTTATTTATTTTCTGAACAAGCAGGGAGGTTGGAGTCTATTCCATCTCCAGACAAGTGTATTAAAAAACACATATGTCCAAGATTAATCACAACATTCAGTATTAATATGCTAATTATTACATCAGCATCATTTTTTGTTTTTGTTTTTACTATATCTAAAATCAATAACTGCATACTATTTCCTGGTAAATCTTATAGTATGGAGGCTGTGGACACTGTGTTAGCACAAAATTCCCATAATGCAATGCAGTCCTGGCAACAGTGGACAATGACAGGAGGGTCCAGTAGACAGGAGTATCACACCAATGCCAGTGGAAGTGACATTGGTCGGTTATCAAGGTCAGATGCTTTCATGAGCTGAAAAATAAAACTATTTATTTACACAAAAGTAAGTGGAGGTTGATGTAGATTTTGTGTGCAATAAGTAGAAAATGGCAGGGATTTCAGTCAGCCCATGTAATCTGGTTTTCCCTCAGACCTTCGCCAACTAGGTTCTGTTTTCATTAATGTGCTAACTTATTTGTCCATGTGTCAGCAGAATTACACACAAAAAAAACACAAAAAAACTCTGCACCCATTTCATGAAACTTATGTCAGGGTTTTAGGGACTGATACTTAATTTTTGGGCCAAAAAATAAGGGTTGATCCTGGAGTTTTTTTCACTTTCTAACCTGGACAGAGATATGCACTCTAACAAGTAACTCTCTAAAGTAATAGCTGTAAAAAAAAATAACAACGCATCATAAGCACAAATCCAATAGGCCTAATAAAATGTAAATAGTTCTGTATGCATGAATGTAGCTGGAATAAATGCCTCTACTTTGAGAGACTATTTATTTTTGCTAATACAGACCGGATACTGTCTGTTTGCCGTGGGCTGCTAGCTGTGATGATGTGCCAGTGTGAATGGCTGGGTTTTTGTCTCACTCTGTTTTTGCTTTCCCTCCCTCTCTCTGCTTAGCTGTGTGCTGTGGTGATGAGAGGGCACTAGTGGGCTTGTTGAATGAACTCTGTGGTTGTGCTGACAAATCAATGATAAAGAGTAATGACATCAGGAATGTAATGTATCTCTTTGTGCTTTCATTGACTCTCCCCCCTCCTCGTCTCCCCTCTTATCGTTTATGCCACCCTGGGTCTTTGACTTTGCTTTGCACCATAAACTATGTTTCTATCTCTTTATGTTGTGCCGTTGTATGTATCTTTTATATCTGTCATTTGTTTCTCTGTATTGGTCTGTCTATCCTGTAACTCTCTCTCTCCTCCATCCTCTTCCTCTCCCTCTCTCTCCCTCTCTCTCTCTCTATTGATCCAGTCATAGTTTTCTCAGTCTTCACAGTACTGGGCCGCTCTAATCAATACAGATAATTGTCTGCTCTCTCTCGATGCCAAACATAGTCTCCCCTTCTCCCCTCTCCCTCCCTCTCTCCCTTTTTATCAATGAACCCCGGTCTTCCCTCACCCCTCCTCACCCGCCCCGCCCGCCAGCCCACCCCCCCCTTCCAGTCAGGGATTCCCCCTCCCCTAATGACGGGAGATAACCTGCTTTCTTTACCGATTTTCTCCCACCCGCCCTCCCCCACAGACATCCCTTCCTCACCCACTACCTCTCTTTCCTCCCTCGTTCATCGATTACCGTGAGAGTCAGGGCCCGGGCCGCCCGCCCTACAGATGTAAACACACTCAGTGCTCATGTTGTGGTTTAGTTGCCGTTCGACTGCTGCTCATGTGAGGGCCGTCTGGTTAATCAGCCAGATCAGCCGCTTTTCACCTGGTTATTGAAGGTTTCTGAGAGACTTGTACCAGCGATTATCTGGAGGATGAACTGGTGATCAGCAGCAAATACGACACCAGGACAAACATCATCTTCCTGGACATTCTCTTATGAGTCAATTATAAGGAACATTTTAGCACCAAAGTCTATTTTTTGCACTTTAAAATATGTCTCATTCACACATTTACATACCAGTGAAATGCTACTTGGGACCAATACGGGGTTCAGTGTCTCCATCAAGGACCCTTAAACATGGACACGAGTCAAGTATCAAGCCTCCAAACCGCTGATTCATAGCAAATCCACTCCACTTCCTGAGCCAAAGCCACCACCTAGATTTGGTTTGACTTCTTTACTGATGTTATATCAAATGTAATATATGAGCAATCCCCATTACAAATGTTAACCTTTAATATTACATAAATGTGTATAAGTAAAATGAAATACCTTTATTGGAGTTAATGCCAATGAATATGATCCAAATAAACTTAATATATTAAGCTTCATGGTTTTGTTTCTTTCACCCAGTTGGGAAAACAGGACAGAAATCCCCTTGTTCAAAATTAGTCTTTACTTTTCTCTATACCATTAATTTTATTTTATTACGACACACCAGCAACCCCTTTTTGCATGGCCTGTGCTCCAGTGTTGCAGAGTTTTTCCCATAACATCTAACACCACCTACCTAAACTCCTTTTTTCCAGATTAATCAAAGTGTTTGCTTGTTCTTCATCAGCTTCCTCACCCACTGCCATTTTCTCAGCAGAGATGAGAAATAATCATGTAGCTCTTCCCTTATTTACTTGCATTATCAACTCACAAAAATATATGAAATATTCTTTTATTCACAGCACCCCATTAAACAAACATGCAGCCCTTATTGCTGAGCCCTGAGTACCTTGTCTGTAAAAATAATTTCTACTTGAGTCATATTAGATTAGATTTTATTGACAGTAGAGGAGAAAACAGCAGCTTCCACGGACTCATACTACTCAATCGTCGTCACCATTATCATTTATTTCCACATGTGTTGTTATTGTTTTGATTCGGAAACCATTAGCTTCACAAATTACATATGGTGCATTTAAAGTCCAGCTTTTTTGGTGAAAACAACACCACTGTGCTTTTTTGTGTAGGTATCTGAATGTTAAGATTACTAATATAATTGATATGGATCCATTTTCTGTACGCTGAATCAGAAATTTGCCTTAGAGGTGTTTACAGTTTGTATAACGTACAACTACTTCCAAATAGGGAAAAAACAGAAGACAGTGGAGAAAAGGGAGAAAAAGACAATACATGCAATAATAATATTTATACACAGAGCAGACAGAGGCAGCAGACATATTAATACTGAATAAGAGGATGATGGCATTTAGTAAACAAAGAGCATAACATGCAAAAATAAACATTAAGTGATAAAAGATAAAGAGTTTCTGGCAAAGCATTCTATCCAAGTGTTAAGAGTGAAGGCTGGAGTGAACAGGCAAATGTACACACTCCAACCTCTGCAGCATTCATATTCTGTCTCTACATATGAAATCCTGTGTGTTTAATAATGCATCCGCCCATCCAGCCAACAAGGCAGGTTATAGGCCTGCAGGTTGTTGCACAGTGTGTGTATGTGTGTGTGTGTGTGTATTCTTCTATGAATCAGACATGTAGTATCCAGCACAAGTCTCTAATGTATACTCTATCACTGAACTCAATCTGGAGCTGCACATAAACCACACAACCAATATCAATGGCAATATATATGTATACAGTATATGTATCCTATGTTTACACAAATATCTCATATCCACTCACATCTGCTGCGGCTGATAGCTGAGGCAATGCCGTGTTTGGTCTTTTCCACAAGAGGTGTAAGTGAGATGGAGTAAGAGAAAAACAGAAGCATTTTCAATCATGGTGGAGTTCAGAATAAAATGATTTGCTGTAATAGGGGAAAACAGAAGATAGCACGAGCAAACCATTTGTCTTTGAATTGTATCAGAGCGTGTTTTATGAAAATGTTTGTGCGTCGATGAAGCTTTGTTATTGGTATGATTGCGTGTGAAGTTGTGTTTGTTTGTTTGTGGGCAGGCCTGCATGCATGTGTACATCTGAGACATGAGAGCGAGTCTGGAAGCGAAGCTGGGGTTTACGTGTGTGATCTAACTAAGCAGGACTTAAAAGGACTGACAGCGTGATGGGGAAGAGAAGGAGAAGGGTGGAGATGGAGGCAGTGGGGTATATTGTCCTGGAGGGAGGAAGGGGAGGGATGGGGCTCAATGGGAGACAGCAGGGGATCCTCCCTTGCCCCCTGGGAGTTGAACCTACAACCCCCTAACCTTCCTCTAGCCCGTTGGTCATGGACTTGAACCCTGTAACCCCTGATGGACAATCTGTTGTCCTCCCCACCCTCATCGTAGCACTGTGCATGCCATTAACGGATAAATAGGCTGTCTGTGTGAACACATGGACTCTTCTGTGTGTTTGGTCAGTTGGCTTTGGATCTGACGTTGGGTCTGGCCCCATTTTTATTTAATGCTTGTCAAACAGAAGAGGTTAAAGAAGAAGCAGGAAGCCTGTTATTTTGACTCCCTGATGTTTGTCTCTGCTTTTTTTTTTTTGCCTGTGTGATTTTTTTTTGCACATTTTGTTTTATACCGAACAAGTCTATCAATTCTTTTCATTGTCAATTAATTTAAACTATCTTCTTGATTAAATGTTTCATTTTAAAATACTATAAAGCATGTTGGGGATTGTATTCCCAGAGCTGAAGATGCTGTCCGCAAAAATATCGTTTACTTCACAACCCAAAGAAATTCAGTTTAGTATCATAAAGGAGGGAAAATTTGACAAGGTATATATTTTTTTTCCTTTAAAACATGCTCAAATCAATGAATCAATTATGAAACTAGTCGGTGATTAATTTCAGTTGACAGCTAATCAGTTAACTCTGTACGTAATGAGGCAGAATGTGGAGTGGAATCCAGCGATTCTCAGTGGATCTCAGTGTCGCTCTAACGAGGACTGCCTGTGACACAGAAGCGGAGTGGTTTATGCATGCTCAGACCCAGCTCATTCTTCACCTGTCAATGCAATCATTCTTACCTTGGAAAAAAAAAATGGAGATACCATAGGGGTGAGGTTAAGGTTGAGGAGGGGGGCATTTAGTGGGGAAGAAAACGGGAAAGATGTGGTGGAAGAGAGGAGAAGAGAATGGAGACTGATATATTCCTCCTGGCCATTTTTTGCTCTCCTTTATTTCTTTATTTCTCCCCTTGTTTGTGTTTGTGGGCTCTGCTTATCAGATCCCAGCTCCATTCAGGGCCTCGGTCAGGGGAAGAAACCAGACTCCTCCATCTCTCTCTTTCATTCAATCTATCTGTCTTTCGTTCTCTTACTCTGGCTCTCCTAACCTTTGAGAATAAGAGCCTTGAATTTGAATTTCAGAGCGAGCTGGCGAGTAAGAGGTGGGTTTGGAGGGGAGGGAGGGAGGGAGGAGGGGAGGAAGGAAGGAAAGGAGAGGGGCCGGGAGGGAGGCTGGTGGGGGGAGGTTGTTGGAGCTGCGGTCGTTGAGAAAGGGCCTGCTCAGCGCGTCCCCTGGCCTCTCCCCTCGGAGGGGCCCCGATCGATACAAACTCGGAGCAATAAAGCTTTCCCCCTGTCATCTCTGCAGAATACAAAGCAGAATAGAGAGAGGGAGAGAGAAAGAGTAGGGGAGAAAGAGAGAGAGAGAGAGAGAGAGAGAGAGAGAGAGAGAGGTGAAAAGCTGTTCCGCTAGCCAGACCAATTTCCTAACCCCCCTCCTCCTTGCTCGCTTCACCACCACCACCTCCTGAACACACCATCACCATCACCACCACCACCTCTATCACCACCTTCCTTACCTTCTCCTTTTTTCTTATCCTTTTTATCCTGTTTCCCCAAATGCACAATATATACCCCACAGAACTGATATTTCTTCATAATAAATACAACATGAATAAAGTATACAATGGGTTCTCTGTTTCCAAAACTGTGGGAGAGAAACAGAGAGGGAAGAAGTCTTCAAAAAAAAAAAAAAAAAAATAGTGGTGTGGATGGTGGAAAGAAGTAAAACAGTGAGGGAGTTTTATGGATGGAGAGCAGGAAGATAGTTAAAGCTGGGGATAAAGTGTCTATATATGTACGGGGTAGGGGGAGGAAGAGGGACAGGAAGGGTCGGAGAGGGATTGGGTCCAAGAAAGATGGATGTAGCGATACAGGTAGAGAGGAGGCGGAGGAATATTGATAAGGGGGAGGGGGTGGATGGAGGAAAAGGCAAAATGTGTGGGGCTGGGTTGAAGGAACGAGCCTGAGAGAGCGAGAGAGAGGAGAGGTGAGGAGGTCAAACAGCAATCCCTGGAATTGAGAGCCAATTACTGTAATTGTAATCTGGATTCAAAGCATTGAGATAGACGCCAGTGACAGGGCTCATGCACAAAAGAGACAAAAGACTGTGCGACTCTGTGTGTGTCTGTGTGTCTCCTTCTCTTCATGCTGTGTTGATTGTTCTGTAAAACCTGCACATGTGCATGCATGTTTTGTGTGTGTGTGTGTGTGTGTGTGTGTGTGTGTGTGTCCATTCTTTTGCTGCTGAATGGCATCGCAGGAGTCGGCCTGCCAATCAACTATTGTACTCTTGTCAATTTAATAATATTTCTGAGCGGTGCTGACTGACCTCCGCAGAGCTACAGCCATCTCTCTATGTCTGCGTGTGTGCTCCTATATATTTCTCTGTCTTCTCCCTCTTTCACCTCAGTCTAACCCCCACCCCTCCCTCCCATCTCTCCCCTCTCTATCTCCCTCCCCCGGTCCCTGTCTCTCATTCTCTCCTTTATTAGAAGAAGATAGTGAGAATCCTTCATCTCTCCTCCACTAATTCTCTCTGTTATTGTCCCTCCGTTCGGGCCCCGTGCTCGCTCTTTCACTTGTGTCCTCTTTTCTTTTCTCGCCGTGATCTATATTGCTCGCCTTCTTTAAAACCGTGCCACGGCCTCCTTCCTGTCCTTTGCTGTTATGATTTTTCTTTTGCCTATTCTTTCTTTTACTATATCACCTCACGTAGATGTCACAGCCCTATCTTTCTTGTTCTCTTTCCTCCCTCCGACCTCATCCCTCCATCACCTTATCTCAACCTCCACATTCACACCCTCTCTCCCTCTCTCTGTATGTATCTCTTTCCGGCCCACTGATGTTCCTTTCCAGGCCAACTCTTCCAGTCTCATTTTCAACCCTGTCCCTTTTTACTTTTTCATCATCATAGGCTTATTTTGTCAACTCTATGTCCCCCTCTCATCCCTCAGCCTCCCTCCCTCCCTCCATCCTTCCTTCCTCCCTCATCCCTCTCTCTTCCTCCACCCTGTTCGTTCCCTGGGGAGGTCAGTAATAATGGTAGTGATGGAGTGAGAGAGGGAGGTGCGATTATTGTCTTGTCGGGAGTCAGAGGAATCGATCGGCCCAGAAATATGAGGCGCGAGAAAGAGCCGCTGTGTCAGATACAATAACCACCCGCTCCCGGGGGCTTACACACACACACATTTAGACACACATTCACACACAACATACAGACACGAATCTGTATTTGACACGAACATACACATTTATTTAGTTCGACGCAATTGCAGACACTGACACACGCACACTCGTACCATCTTTCTTTTTCATTAACGCAATGCACACACATCATTCTTCTTCTGTGGTGGAGGAGAGTGTTGAGGCAGCCCAATCATCTACATGCTTTGATCTGAGATAAAGCACAGAACTAGATCTGTTCTGATCATTCTTCATGCACAGATAAAGGGCAAGGCGAGGAAAATCGCTCACACACCTTTCACTCACGTAGCTATAAACAGACATAAACACACACATGCAACGCGCACACCACACACACGCTCACACTGAGACCTTTCACTGCTGTTGCCTGGCAACGTGGCCGAGTGTCCAATCCGAGTGGAGAACAGTGGCCAGTGATGTCACAGCTGCTGCTGACCAGCAGGTCTGAGAGAAAAAGAGAGACAGAGGAGGAGAAAGTTTGAATTGAGGAAAGAAAAGGAGAAGGTCGTACGACGAGAGTGATGGCCACGATGATGGTGATGATGGTCATGAAGATGACTAGAGGATCTGAGGGAAAAATTCTAGAACAGAGAATGAGAACAAGCCAAAAGAGGAGATACGTATGTGGGCATAAACAGAAAAGCATCCCTTTTAGAGTCTGATTTCAATATGAAGAATGCACAGGCTAAACCAACAATGCTCTGTCAGTGTAACTTAACAGTTTGATCTAAAGTGGCCTCAGTGCTCCTTGAGCCGGCGATGAAGGCCGAGTCCCTCCCAGTAGACCCTCAACTCTTCTGTTAGGAAGGCAAAGAGGGCGAGAGGAGCAAAGAATAAAGATTTGAGCTTCAACCTTGGTAGCGCTGTGGGAGAGAGCGTTGTCTGTCTAGACAAGCCCAGCTCCCTATGGGCTGCCGAGATGATATAGAGAGGAAGGCGATGGTGTGAGAGAAGGATGGCGGGGCGGAGGGGCCGGAGGAAAAAGAGCGATTGAGAGGTATTAGGACACGAGAGGAATAGGTGTTGTAAAGGTGTAGGCGGTGAGTGTGTGTGAGAGATGGCTCAGGTCCCATGATAGCCAACAGTGTGAGTGTGTTTTAGCCCCTGCTGCTTCTCATACAAAACCTCAACCTCGCTAGTCTCCACACTGCTAGACCTACTGTTTATAATCCTACAACTCCTCATGGGGCTACACCTATTTACAGGGCTGAATTTTAAATCTCTCAGCTTGCAGAATAGAGTCTTGCTGTTGGATTGTATAGGACTAGGTGGGACCATCACTGAGCCATGCTTTGTCCCCCTGTATAAGAAGAGGAATATGATGGATTATATGAATTAGAGTGAGTGTGTGCTGCAGGCCTGAGGCTGCACTAGATGTAGGGGGGGCCGAGCCATAGAGGAACAGGTTTGGAGACCTCAGAATTGTCCCTGCAATGACCCATTATACACACCATCTCCATCCTCCTCCTGATTTCCCCTCCCTGTCCTTTCCTGATTGTTCTTATTTTCTACCTGTCTTTCACATTCTCTCCCATCATCCTTTCACTCTTTCATCCTACTGTGCCTTTTTATAACTATTTTTCTATTCCTTATTTCTCTCTCTTTGTACCTCCCAAAGCCCCCACCTCCCTGCCTCTCTCACCCTCTCTCTCTCTTTCTCTGTCCTTCTGACAGTGGAGTGATTGATGGCGCTCTAGAGGCTTCAGCCTCCCCCATCCTCCTCCCTAGGGTCCCACTATCAGATTGTGTGTGTATGTATGTGTGTGAGTATGTGTTGTCTTATGAACATAACTTCTACACAAGGCACACCACATGTATACATATTAATATCCACCAATTAAATACATTTAAATGATGCTTTTTCTATTCTTTCCTCATTTGTTAGTTCTTTTTTATATAATAACACAGATAATAATCAATTTGTGTTAATGTGTCATTTTTAATTGAGATAATTTGTCCTTCATCCTGTAGCCAAAAGGAAAGCCTGGAAGTGTTGCTAGGCTCGTCTCCATGGTAACGGAGGCTCAGACCTCCTTGGGGCAGGATGGCCCCCCATGGCCATGAACTGTAAGACACATCCAGAGCACACATCACCATCCTGGAGCTGCTCAAACAAATAAGCGCACACACTGTTTGGTCGTTATTTGGGTAGATTGGGGTTTGAGCAAAGGTCACGGCCAAAGCCAGGGTGCGCAGATGACCTCTGACCTAGAGCAACGCCTCCTCCCCAGTCTGTCAGTCTGTCATCGTAATCGGACAGAAGTGTGTGTTCAACGTGAATTTGCAACTATACAGCATTCATGCGCTAACTGTCTTTGCAAAGGATCTAATCCTCCATTTATTTAGTAATTAATTTTAATTATCCTAAAACGTGTTTCTTCAGTGCAAAAGTAGCCACTCTAGAAAGAAGACAAATATTGTTACATTTATTAAATATATAAAAAATAGAAATTCCAGTGAAGTGGGCAAATCTTGCTTTGCTGGATTTCTTAAAATTACAGCACAGGTCTAGCCACTGAAAGACCATAATAGATGTTCAATATGGGGGAAAAAATCTAAGCAAGTTGTACCTGTTAAAATTAGACATTTAGAATATTCTGAAATTGAGAAGTTGTCAAAGTGGTTTCACTGTTAAAAAGAGGAAAAGGATCTTGTTCCTCTGCTGGGATATTATGCAATCCATTGTTTTAGCTGGTTACTAGTTAAATGTATCTATAAGGATATTAACTGAAATGTATAAACTTTGATACATTGTCTTAAATGATATCCCTTTTAAAATAAAAACATACTTGACATGGTTTTTTTTTCCTTCTAGGAAAATAATATAAGACGCATTTCCACAGGCTTTTTAACCACAATCAATGAGCTTAATGAAATGGACAAATTATTCTGATACATTTGATAAAATGTCTGTCTTCAAGTCTGAGGCTGCACCTTTTAAGGGTCAGACAAGAATATTAAAAAAAAAAGAAGAAGAAGAAGAAAAAGTCAGCTGCTACCTTTCAATCACAGAAAATGTTTCCCAGTTTCCCAAAGTTGTAGGTAGGCTTTACTTCTGACTCCTCAGAGTTGTAATGCTTTCTGATTTTGTTAGATATACATTAACATGACACAGTGCTTCCCATGCACTAGATCTCTTGGGTCAGATCTAAAGAAACAGTTGAGAGAGAGCTCTATGAATGTACTGTAAGCAGTTCTTAGTGAGGGCCCATCCAGCAGTACATTGGACTGTTGTAAATCACCACATAAAGTATTTATAAGGTTAAACTTGGGAACTCTGCTGCCGTTAGCTTTTGAATTAGTGAACTTGGACCAGGGGAGAAGGTAGAATGTGGGAGGGGGTGATCAGCAGTCTGCCTCCTCTGCTCTTCTAGGATGCAGTCATGTTTGTACATGAGCATTAAAGAAGCAAGAGTGCCACCTTGTGGTTGTATTGGCCACATGTTTCAGCAGCACATGACAATGTGGTGGGAAAATCTGAGGATGTTTTATGTTTTGTTTTTTCCTGAAACTCTCTATTTTGCGTCCCTAAAATGATCCCCTGATATCAAATTTTATCTTGTTTAAAAATGTAGTCTGTAGGTGGTACTGAGAGGCTAGATCTACTTTATCTGATGATGTTCCACATGTGGAGGTTCATGGTGTGGGTGACTGTGGTGTTACACTGTGTGCAGCCCACAGTGTGGGGCGGTCAGTGGTACAGTGCGTGAGATTTTCCTTCCATGCGGGTGGCTGATAAACTTGTCTCACATCTTCTGTCAACATCAAGACCACCTTTCACCCACAGGTAGGACTCACTGACACCAACCCCACAGTTAGACTCCAACACCACCATTCAGAGATGATCATGACTCATGTAAATAAAAACAGGCTACTAGAGCATGTACTAGAAAACTCTGAGCTGACTTTTGAAGAGGTGTTGATGGTGTATTGTGTCGTATGTCATGCGAATGTATCATACACTCTTTGGTCAGAATGTCAACTCTGCTGTTTTTCTCTTGCGTGAGTGAGTGTGTCTGAGTGAGTGGCTGTTTCCAGCCGCGCCATCACTTTCCATCGGCCGTCATCATCCCCCTCTTTTTCACCTCGTGTATCTCTTCGATCTTTTACACACTTTCTCCCACTCTCTTAACCTCTTGCCTGTCCCCCTTTTTTTCTCTTGTGTGCTTCTCTGTGCTGGGTTCCTACTCTTTTGAGGCTTACTTCCTGTTGTGTTGCAGGATGTGGGGAGGAGGAGGAGGGGCTTTGGGTATGTGTAACACAGAGAGAGAGAGAGAGAGATTCTCTGTACCATATGATTTAATACACTCCTCCTTTTGGGTTAGAGTGACACAGAGAGAGGGAGAGTGAGAGTTTTCTTTACGTAGCGCGCACACACTCTCACACAGATATGACCAAGACAGCAGCAATAGCAGCAAAGGACTTCTCCAGTATGTGGTTGCCAGGTGAGTGACTGTCTGTGCAGCCCTCTCTGCTGGCCTTCATTTACCAAGACCAATTAAGCTTTGCGTGGGGGAGAGGGCACTGTGTGTGTGTCAGTGTGTGTGTTTCTGTGTGTGAAAGTAAGGGAGAAAAGGGACTGTGTTGATTAATGCCACTGGGTCTAACAAGCTCGGCTAATTAGAGAACATCAAAGAGTGAAGGGTGGTATGAAGAGAAAGATAGGGAGGGAGAGAGGGATGATGGATGGATGGATGGGTGGACGCCTGTCGCAGGCAGAGGGAAAGGTCAGACACTTCGCCAGCCCATAGCATGCCTGTGTGTGTGTATGTGTGCCGGATTAAATGTTAAAAAGTATAAATATATTTGGGAAAAAAATACAGAAAAAAGTTGAATTCTTTAAATATTTACAGTACAGCTCAGGTGTCTCGCTACTATTTTTTATCATGAGCATTTTTTGTTTGTCATCAAAAATGCTGTGGCAAAAGTGTGTGTTCATTTTATTAATTATTTCCTATTTGGTTGCTCCTTCCTGTGCAGCTTTAAAATAGATATTAACTTTCTGTGTGTTTGTGTGTGAGGGGTTTGATTTGGGCTCTGTTCATTTTTATCTTGAATATCATACGTGAAGTAAATTTTAAAGCAATGTCTAATTCAGTATAATGTCAGTATCAGCTGAAGATGAGGTGATGGAGAACAGGAAATGTCCTCAATAATAACGTGGTTCTCAGTGTTTAAAAACTGACGTGATAATAAAGTAGAACTAAATGCTGCTTTCACTCTACGGCTTTGTTTTGGTGGTCAGATCAGCTGCTGTGGCAGATGTAGTCTCAGATGACCAGTAACAGGACCCAGAGAATAACACGCCACGCTGTTATCTGACTCACCAATTACCAGAAATGAGTTTTTAAAATGTCAATTAGCTCATATTTCGCTGTCTACGGTCTGCTGATAGGATATCTAAAAAAAAAAAAAAAAAGTACCGGTCTCGTACATGATATGCTCTGATCATCAATGAGTGATCCATGGGATAAAAATCACAGAGTCACTTCTGCGTTAAGCGTAGTCACTGCTGGGACCTTCAGTAAGTCTAGCCAGAGTGACATATGTTCAACAAAATGCTGCTTATACTCCTTTACTTTACACTGCACAGACGATGAAACATAAAATTAGGATAATGTTTCAGAAGGGAAAATTGAAATTTAATTATTATAAATGTTACATAATTCGACACCTTATTAAAATAATCGCCTGAGTCATTTTTTCAGATTTTTCAAGAAACACAAGAAACTGAACCATTTGTTGAATATATGAGATTTACTAGCAATTTTAATCAAAACATTTATAACAACAGATGACTATTGACATACAGTACAAACAACAAGGACAGTCAAACATGGAACATGAGAGAATTAAATGACTTAAGTACATTTTCAAACATACCAAAATGACTTAGGTAATTATTTTAATAGGTGATGATATTTTGTAGAATCATTTACACTTTCTGAAACATATTCAAGTTAATAGAACACTGTACTTGATTTATTAATTCATGCCAGAACTAAAGATAGAATGAATATAGGATAGTAAATGCTGAAAAAGTGGTTTCTGTGTAACTTGATTACTGTACGAATGAAAAAACTTTTTCTATAGGCTGATTGTTATGTATTTTTTGTTCTGCATTAACTATAAATGCCTACACTGTTGCCCATAAAGTTGGAATAATTTCGTTTTCAGACGTAATCCTCTATTTATTCCTATTTATGCACATCAGCAATCACCTTTGACCAGATGCAATGATTACATTCTCAGTCCCAGTTACACTTTATCTATCAGAAATAAATCACATTTTCACAACCATTTCATGAGAAGAGATAAAAACTTTTTGTGGGCAGCAATGTTTGCCTAAAATAGCAGAAGAAAGTAGTTTGTAATGTGATTATTTAATAGCAAGTGTCTTGTTTTAAAATGGCTTTTATGATCAGACTTGTCATGGGTCCAAATTCAGGCAGCATTATTTTTCTTTCTTTATTTTTCTTTTTTAAAATGATGATAAAAGGAAACTTGTCAACACAGATTTTAATGAAAGGTCCCTGCCCTGATGGTCAGTTGTGACCTCCAGCCCTTTACACTTTATTAAACTGCCCTCCTCACCTCCTTGGCTTGTTTTCAGTTCCTTATCTATTCATAAATTTTGTATCTTATTTATTTATTTTTCTCCTAAATACCAACCAAAGCACTCATTCTGGCTCAGATGTGCATAACATGTTAAACTCTTAGTTTTACATGAAAATACTTCTTTATAGTCACGGTTCAGGACCCCTCGGCGCTGCTCGGTGTTTGGAATTCGTAGTTAGCGGGTCTGATAACTCCCATTCCCAGACACCCCCCTTGGCACTGGGGTTGTGTCCTGAATTAGGAAGTGAAGAGGGGTGATGGGGGTGGAGGTGGTGGGTTGGTAGGGTTGTTTGCAGCGGAGTTTCATCTCAGCCAAAATACCCTGAGGAGAATAACAGAAACAGTCCAGACTGAGCACAGACACTGTTGTTCCTTGTTTCTTCTGTTGCATCATTTATTCATGACACAGGATTATACAGCATTAAATTTACTCTGTTTTAGATACAGTCTGCGGTATGTGTACTGGTGTTAAGGGGTCAAAGATGAACCTTTTACCCTTGCTGATAGATTAACCTACGCTTACAGTGCTTAAAAATAAATGAAATGGACACAGTAGTTACACTTTGTACTGATGGATTAGCATTTCTGCAGATGTAAAGTTGCAACAGGCAAACCAGACACTTAAAAGGTGCACTTTTTATTTCTTATACATTTTTAGCCACAGCTTTAGTTAAAAAAAAAAAAAAAAAGCATTCATGATGTGTCATTCTGTCCTGGTTAAATTGTGTATATTGATTGGGTTTGTTTGGGCAACTGTGTGTTCTGAAAGAGATAAAGGTTTTAGAATGTAGAGTGAAAGAGGGGGAAAGAGTGAGAGAGAGAAGGCTAATATTAATAGCCTCACTGACAGTAAGTGTTGGGTTTAGCACTCTGCGTTCAACCCGGTACAAGGGGAAGTCGGGAGGGGAAGTGAGAAAAAGACACGGCATCTTGATATACTGTCCCACCACTGTATTACTGACCACATTATCCACCATGCTACTGTCTGTAGGCCATTTTGAACCATGAATCAATACACACCTTCCCGCGTGTCCTGTGAGCAAGCAGCACTTTAGAAACTATCCACATTCCAGCTGTTTTATGACCTGGACAATCATTTTATATGGTGGATTAAGCTTTGGCACTGTACATTGCACATGTATGATGTAGCCCAGACTATTGCATGTGTCACATACATACTGTAAATATGTGTAGTGCGTTGTGATTCATCAGCAAATTTCTACAAGCTTTTTTTTTCATCCCTATAAAAAGACTTTTATGTAGATTCAGTGGTTTTTACACTTGAGCAACACCGGACAGTTGAAGTCACTAATATCCACTCAATAAGACACCAAAATGAGAAAGGGATGTAATGCTGGAATAACCGCAAACTGACCAAAATAAGCAGACCATGCAAATATGGCATCCACAATCTTTGCAACCAAATTAGCTTTTTACAGAAGTCAGTTTATTTGAGGGAAATCCTGAGGTCAGTGTGTGTGTGTGTGTGTGTGTGTGTGTGTGTGTGTGTGTGTGTGTGTGTGTGTGTGTGTGTGTGTGTGTGTGTTCTGACCCCAGGTTAAAACCAGAGTGGCAGAAGAGTGGAGGTTTTCTAGCCAGTTACCACTTCTCTCTTCCCCTAAAGACCCCGCATCTATCAAAGTCCACTGTTCTCACATCTGTTTCATTGAGAGGAAGGGGTTTTCTTCTGCTGCTTGTCAGCTTGTTATTTTTAAGCTGTCTTTATAATTAGTGCAGAAGAGTTGGCTCAGCTATAGAAAATTGCTCAGCAGTGGTCAGTGGAGGAAGTTTCAGATTTTTCCATGTGTTACTGCTGCCCCCCAATGGTTGAAACTATGCTTGGCCAGTTGTACAAAGTCAAACAAAACTTGTTTTCCATTTTTTGTCTGGAATTTTCAGAAAAATGGCTATGAACTGTCAGTAAAATTCTGTTCTCTCCTCTACAGCACAACAAACAACAGGATGAAGAGAGTAGCGATAAAGGGGCAAGGGGAGTGGGGGTGGGGAGGAGGGAGATGAGTGTTTATTATGCAGGTGGCAGATATAATTAGTTGGTCGTTGGGCAGATTTGCATGTTTTCACAAAAGGGAAGTAGCTCTGTGTGTGTGTCTGTGTATTTGTCAGAGACCGAGAGCAAGAACATGAGAAAAAGGAGCTTTCAGATGGACACATCAAAAAGTTGTCACACAGTTTGTGGTTTCAGACAAATAAAAAGCCTTATAAAGAGACATTTCTATTGGATAATTAAAAGAAAAACAAAACTGATGCACACATAGCCCGCAGACATGCATACAACCACAAACAGACACACAAAAACATGCAGGCACTTACATTTTCCTCACTCCAGCCTTTCCTACATTCCAGCACCAATGTTTTCCATTTATTTGTAATAATATATGAAATATTTTGTTTCAGTGCTGATGGCTTTGGGACTGCCCCAGTACAGTATCAACCAGGAAGTGATGTGGTCTCGTAGTGAATGACACACGGTGTGAGGCATTTTTAGTGCTGACTGCTCCCACGTGAATACCTCGGGTTAAATTTAGAACCAGCAAACACCTTTTGTCAACCTACTCTATGTTCAACCACTAATTGGAAAGAATGAATTGAACTTGTGAATGATTCAATCACATTGTTAGCTGTACAGTGTGTAGGCCTCAGTCTGTGACCTAAAAACAACTTACCCTATATAAGATCAGCACCCTGGCCATCTCCTTTCCCCTTTCCATCACTCCGACGTGTGTAAGATTAAGATCGCCTGCGTTGTAAATGTCTAATATTCAGCATCCGTACGCATTTTTTTTGGTCTGACAGAGATTTAAGAATCAGCCTGCTGACTTATGGTTATCTGTGTTCCTCTCATGACAGATATCAGGATGTCAAAGCCAGTAGAGGTTGAGAAAGTAGGGGCTGACTCACCACTGGAGAGCACAGGTAAGATGAGCCGCTGAGTGGCAACAAGTCAACACTCCCACATACAGGCAACACTTAGAGTCTATATATTGTAAATAATAACGCTTTACATACATTCCACCAACCCCGCTATTGTCGGATCGAACATACGCTTCCTTACCACTGTTGTCACTTTTTGCTCTTAAGATCGAACGCCTGATGAATTTGTCACTTTTTCCTTTTCCTCCCACACAGATTCAGAACGGAATGGACCTGAATCAAATCACCAGGTACATCTAACTCCTCTGAGTGTTTATCTAACACATCGCTCATCTACGCACTGTAATTTATCCAACACAATCATAACAGTGGCTTTTTTATTATTCATATTTGCACAGTGAGGGATTCTAAGTAAAGTACGAATAATTATGTGTGTGTGTGTGTGTGTGTGTGTGTGTGTGTGTGTGTGTGTGTGTGTGTGTGTGTATATATAATATAAAATGAATGCTAAACACACTGAAAACACTGAAATTCAAGTAAATGCTGGATTGGCTTTATATATTTCATGTAATGTTACTGATGCAGCAAAATAGAATAAAACTTCACATTCATAAAGTTCACTGCAATGAATAACTGACCAATCAATTTCTTGTCAACTTAAATTAATGAATAACTAGTTTGCTAACCAGTCAAGTGGTTTAAGTAATTTTTAAGAATAAAAGTAGACATTCACTTGTTCCAGCTTTTTTTAGATGTGAAGTTGCTTTTCTGTGAGCCAAAAAAAAGACAACGCTCTGGGAAACAATGATTGACGTTTTTTTGATTTTTTTTTTGTGGCACTGGATAGACCAAGTGACTAATCAAGAGAAAATAACTGAAAGATTAATCATGTTTTTAATGGAGTTTCTGAGTCACATGTCGTCCCTCTTTCTCTTCTTCCAGGCGCAGTCAATGAAAGTCAACCCCTTTCCACTTTCACCAACCCTGAGCAGCAGTAAGGTGAGTGTAATTAAGTGGCTCAGTGTGTGTGTGTGTGTGTGTGTGTGTGTGTGTGTGTGTGTGTGTGTGTGTGTCTTTCTAAATCGCTGCATGTCCATGCGTATGTCTAGGCCAATGTTTGAGCACCTTTTGTCTCCCAACCGCACAATAACTTTTTGACAGTCAAGCTCATTTCAATGCACTGAATTGCTCTTTTGTCATGTTTGACTCTCCACCCAGTCATTAATGTAAACAGACTCACTGGGAGTAGAGTACGGAGCGTATCATGGCACTTTTCCCTCACACAAAGGCCATTCAGAATTGAAATAAATTGTATAATGCTACAACTGACCAAAAGATGGAATCTTTCTGATTTGCATACCACGGGAGATATGCAAATCAGTGAGCTGGAAGAGTCCCATATGCCTGTTCAAACACGCCTGATCCTGGAAGAAAAGATCATCACTTTTGTGCAAGAAACAGAGGCACTAGTGGATATCCAAAAGCCGAGTAGAGACACATTTCTGAAGAGCTTAGTTTATTCTGATTATTACTAAATTACACATTCATTTGAAATAATCAACACAGCATACCATGACCTTAAATAACCAGGTAAGCTATTGTTGTTTATGTTATACTCAGGTGTTTGGAGTGTTTTGTTGTGTAGTACAGTGGAAGAATGTGCTGCAGCAGGGGTGAAAGAACTATTTTGTACATATCTGTAAATATAGAGTAATTTTTTTTATTTTTTTATTTTTTTTACTTTTTCTGTCATGTTCTTTGTCCTCTTCCTAGAACAAGATGGAGGAGTGTGGTGAGATGTCCCCAGCCCTTCCTCCTTCTCACGGCCCGACCCCCTCCCAGACAGCCCTGCAACACACACAGCTTATGCTGACTGGCTCCCAGCTAGCAGGGGTAAGATACAGCTACATGTGTACAGTGGATACAGTACACACACACACACACACACACACACACACACACATACATACACACTTTGCTTTGCTTTTGTCTTGCTTGCTTCTCTTTTGCAGCTTTTTAAATAGTCATTTTCACTCTTTGTCTCTTCCTGTCCATTTCGTTCCTTTCTTGTCTCCTCTCCTCTCCTCTCCTCTCCTCTCCTCTCCTCTCCTCTCCTCTCCTCTCCTCTCCTACCCTATCCTATCCTATCCTCTCTTCCTTCTTGTTGTCTACGTCAGTTGACAGCTTTATTGCCGGCACAGCAGCAGTTGTTGCTGCAGCAGGCTCAGGCACAGCTCCTGGCTGCAGCTGTGCAACAGTCCAGTGCAGCTCACGCTGCTCATGCTGCTCACGCAGCCGCCCAAGCTAATCAGCAAGCTCAGGCAGCCGCAGCAGCAAATCACCAAGCCCAGCAGCAGCAGCAGCAGCAGCAGGTGGGACAGACTGGCCAGCAGGCCCAGTCCCAGGGACAGAGCACACAGGAACAGACAGCAGCCCCAAGTGTCTCTGTCCCACCTCCTCCACCACAGCTTACCCTCTCCCAGCCAATCCAGCTCACGGCACAGGTACTCACTGCACCTCAGAGAACTTCCTGATGCAGCTTGATTGAGAAACCAATATCAAGCCATGGAAAGATTCTTCTTGCATATCTATTATATTTAATGACTCACAGTTTCCAACTTGTACGAAAGCTTTTCTTCTCTCTGAATACAATTAACAACATTTTCCTCTTAGTTCTATTTTAACTAGAATGTTGAAAACATGCCAGTGTTTGTGTGTGTGGTTGAGCTCTAGTTTTATCACACTTCTACATTTATCACACTTTATATTCTCTCTGTGAACAGGATATCCAGCAGTTGCTGCAGCTTCAGCAGTTGGTGCTGGTGCCCGGCCACCCTCTCCCGTCTCCTGCCCAGTTCCTCCTCCCACAGGCACAGCAGGGCCAGCAAGGTGGGCACTAGAGCTGTTTTAATGTTCTAAACACATTTTGTTGTGATTATTTTTAGTAATGTTGATTTTTTTTTTTTGTTTGTTTTGTTTTTTACCAGGACTCCTATCAACACCAAATCTTATTCCGCTACCTCAGCAAAACCAAGGGAGCCTGCTGTCTGCTCCGACTAGACTGGGACTCCAAGCACAGGTATGACACATTTAAGGTGACAGCGATCAAAGAGGAATTAGAGTTTTTATGGTTTTCTTTTCTTATTGTCATTTACTCTTTCAGTTAAGTTTCTGAGAATCACACAGGTGAATGAATAGTTTCATTTTATTATTGTTTGAGGAACTGAACAGTTTGAGCTTAGTTTGTATTTAGTTTTAATTTGAATTTCCAGACTTGAACAGGAAAGCATTATTTTATAGCAGAGCCATTGTTGTTCTTTCTGCCTGTTTGGTTTTATTTAACTTCTCCTTTTGTTTCTAATTTTTCTCTCTGGAATTGTTTCTGCTGCAGCGAGATAAGAGCGTGGAGGTGAGTGGTGGTGGAGGGGTGACCACGGTGCCCTCTGTGACCCCTCACCCCGAGGAGCCCAGTGACCTGGAGGAGCTGGAACAGTTCGCCCGCACTTTCAAACAAAGACGCATCAAACTGGGCTTCACACAGGTGACGACACACACACTCACACACTGACTTAATGATTGTATGAAAATGCATGAGCTATCTTCACTGTATATACATCTTCTGGGTTTTTTGACTTGTCTTGACATCCTTTCTGTCTTAATTTGTCCAGGGTGATGTCGGTCTGGCCATGGGAAAGCTGTACGGCAACGACTTCAGCCAGACCACCATCTCCCGCTTCGAGGCCCTGAACCTGAGCTTTAAAAACATGTGCAAGCTGAAGCCACTGCTGGAGAAGTGGCTCAACGATGCAGGTGAACCATCAGCAAAAGTCAAACTACGTTCACATAGTTTTATTATATATTTTTTATTATTATTATTATTATTATTATTATTATTATTATTATTATTATTATTATGAACTTGGTACTCAGTGTGTCCTATTATGTGTATGTGATCCTCAGAGACCATGTCCATAGACAGTACATTGCCCAGTCCCAGCTCCTTGTCCTCTCCATCTCTGGGCTTTGAGGGGCTTCCTGGTCGCCGCCGAAAAAAGAGAACCAGCATTGAGACGAATGTACGTGTAGCCCTGGAGCGCGCTTTCATGACGGTAAGATAATTTTTGGGGGAAATTGAGAAATGAACAAATTGCTGTTAGAAACTGTAAATGGAGACTTGCTGACAGTTTGTTGTTTATCATTTACTTTAAAATCTTTTATTATGTTTCTCTCGTGTGGTAACTAAATAATTGACCAGAAACAAATCTGCTCAATTACGTTCTAAAGAACCGAAACTAAAACCGTTTATTGGTGTGTTATTATCAGACACCAAAGCGTTGTCTGATAATTCTAGACCTCCAGGTTGACTAGACACATGCTAAGCACTCATCCTGGGTAAGGTGACTTTACCTTATGAGTCAGATAATGATAACAAATGAGACATGATCATGAAAGATAATGAAATATTTATATAAATTCCAAATTTCTCATTGTTCTTTATATTTCACTCTCACTTGTAGTTGTTTCTACTTGTCTTTCTCTTGCACTGGTGTGTTGTATGTCACTGCTGTCAACTGTGAAATTTCCCCATGGTGGGATCAATAAAATCTTATCTTATCTGAAATCAGGTGATATTTTATTTTATTTGTTTATTTATTTAACATTTATTTAACCAGGTAAGTTAGTTGAGAACTGATTCACATGAGAATCCTGGCCACATGTAGCCTAGGTCTGAATATATAGAAGAGAAACATCTTCCATGATGAAAAGTGCACGCTGTGTCCAACACAAACTGAAGCCTTTTAACTGTTTGATCTCACTTCATCACACAAAACTAAGCTGACAAATTAATCTTTACAGCACAACAGAAATGCTGGTAATGATATAACGTTATGCTTCATCTTTGTCAGTAAATCCACCATTCATTCTCATAACACCTTTGAAGTGTTACAATTCTGATGTGAACCATGTGAACCATGTTTGGTATAGTGCACAATTCCAATGTAGGCGAGTTTAGGCATATGTTTTTTCTGGTGGGGGGGTTGTTTGTTTATTTGTTTGTTTGTTGTTGTTTTTTGTTTGTAATTGTTGGCCTTATTTTTTTTTTACTTAATTAATTTTTTTTGATGGATGATATGTATGTATATGTACATATGTATGCATATGCATGTTGTGTATATGTGTATGTATGTGTATATGTGTGTATGTATGTATGTATGTATATGTGGATGTATGTGTATGTATAGGCTTATCTACTTATTTTATTTATTTATCTAGCTTTAGCTCATTTAACTATATATTCTTTATGGATTGGTGTCCAACATGTTTTTGGGGGAAGGATAAACCTTAAAATATAAACCCGAGCATTGTGATCCCTTTGTATGTCTACCTATGTAAAATGTTGTTGATGCTCAATAAAAAAAAATTTTAAAAAAAGGAAAACTTACTACAGTGGAAAAATAATAGGATGGTATTTGTAAACCTACAGACTGCAGCGTCCATTATATAATGAAAATGTCTACATCTATAAACTATTCCTTTAAAAAAAACACAAACAAGCTGGTATTTCTTAAGTGCAATTTTAACAATATTCTGCTCGGTTTATCATTTACACTTGTGCATTACCTCGTACAGATCACAGTGGATCTACAAATACATAAAATGTTTAGTAACAGGCAGAATATTGAATACATTTCCACATTTTTCCAAATAAATGTGATGTTGCTCATAAAAAAAAAATAAATAATAATAATTCTGATGTATGTGTGTCTGAATACCTGGTTGATTCTCCTCCGGCAGAACCAGAAGCCTACCTCAGAAGAGATCCTGCTGATCGCCGAACAGCTCAACATGGAGAAGGAGGTGATCCGGGTCTGGTTCTGCAACCGCCGACAAAAAGAAAAGCGCATCAATCCCACCAGTGCCACCCCTCCCCTGCCCAGCCAGCCCCCCACTGCCCCGCCGACGCACAAACCCCCCTGCTACAGCCCTCACATGGTAAACCAGCATCTCTGACACAGCCTACTGGACTTGAATGCATCACAGTCCAGTGTAGAATCTCCTGTAGATGCTCTAAAGAACGGTAACGGTTGCAGTTGGTACAGAAATGACGAAATCAGTTTCCTTTTCTCGGTTTTGACAGATGTCCAACCAGCTGTCGCAGGCCGTGACCAGTCTCAGCAGCACAACAGTGACCACCATGTCCTCCGTCTGCCCTTTGACTTCTAGCCTCACCTCCACCCACCCCTCTCTCACCTCCACCCATCCCTCTCTCAGCTCTGTACCCTCCCCGGTGACTCCTCCTCCTCCTCCCCGCAGCACAGCCAGCCCAGCCACTCCCAGCCACAGTACACTGAACCTCAACACAGGGTAAAAGATACTCTCCAACATTTTCCAAGTTGTGTCAGTAACAAAAACATATATATTAAGAATAGTCTATTACAGGGATGGCAAACTTACATTCAGCTTATGATGATCTCAAATGTGCCGGACCAGTCAAATAATAATGTATAAGCTACATATAATCGACTCCAAACTTTTATCTACAGTATGAGTTAAATTACATTATGAAAATGTTTACATCTACTTCTGTCTTTTTTAAAAATGCGAATAGCCTGAACAATCAGGAACAGCCTGAAATTTCTGAGGAAAAATATGTGCAATTTTAAGAGTACTAAGCCTCAGTTTATCATTTACACATGTGCAAAACAACTTACAGATCACAGTGGATCTACAAATGGACAAAACATTCAGTAAAAGGCAGAACATTGTTAAAATTGCACTTATTTCTCTTAATTCATTTCATGTTGTTCATATTTATTCCTACTATTCAGATTTTTGTGAAACGGTAGTTTGCGAATGTAAACACGTTGATGTAATTTGACTTTTTTACACTAAAACTTAAAGAACTCTTTGGAGTTATTTATTATTTATAGATTGTTATGACAGTATTTTACTGCTCTGACCCACTTCAGATCATATTGGTCCATATGTGGCCCCTGAACTAAAATGATTTGAACCCTTAAGTCACAATTTTAAATCAAGCAACACCAACAAATCTTGTTACCAAATTGAGTATTTAAAAAAAATAAAAAATCTGGTACCTAAAAAGTTAACATCCTTTATTGTTAATATCTTCAGTTTAATTTCTGCATTTCACATATTCATCCCAGGGGCGGACTGGACCCTCTGGTGGACCAGCTTTGGTCCATGGGCCATGTGTTTGACACCCCTGGTCTCTTATATCTTATATATTTCTTTTATTGTATGTTGCCCAATAGAATATGTTGCCTTAACATATTTGCAACTAAAGTTCTGTTGCCACCTCAATATAATGACAAACAATAGCATGTTTATGCTGCTTTGAGTGAAAAGTTATAGTTTTTTTTAACACATAGAGGACACTATATACAATGAATGGTGTGACAGCCACATCCTGAATTGCCCTGACCTCCTGTATTTTTAGTTAGAATAAAAACATGGGCTTATAATGGAAAAACATGAACAAATTCATTTAAATGCATTAAATAAAACATAGATTTTTGTAGTTTGGGTGAATTGACCCTTCAATTAGGTCTGCTTTTCTTGTGAATATTAGTGGATCTTTGTAAAAAAGAAATCACTCTTCCTTTGTCTGTGATAGCCACCACAAAGGATTATATTTAGGCAAAACACACAAACAACCATACCATCCACTATGACTACACACAACCACATATTTACATAAACACATTCACCATGAATGCCACGCTCGGTTCACCTGCAGTTTGTAGTTAAACCTTTGATACACACACACAGATTTTTGCTTTTGTATACACACACACACATACTGATATCCCAACATGCCTTTGGGCTCCACTGCTTCCTCAGTGCAGCAGTGCTTTCTAACCCTTTATGTGTTTGTGTGTATGTGTGTGTGATTCTTGTGTTCACAGCTTATGGCGTATGGGTAAAAAGAACGGTGACGTGTCTAACTACATCACCGATTTTGCTGCAAACTTGAGGTGAATACGACAAAGACAAACCCGTTACACACACCATGCACATACCGAGATGATTTAGATGTGTAGTTAATCCTAAATGCATATTCAGAGTTTGGTTTTTTCCAAGATGTTGTGTTTGTTTCTATATTTCCAAGCTTTCGTTTATATCTGTACTGCTTTTTAAATGTACAGCACTGAATTTGTCCTCGACGTGTCCTTGCTGCTAAACCTGCTTCTTTCTCACCCTTCTCCTCTGCCTGTCTGTGTTTATATATATGCCTGCACACGTATGGTGGTGTATGTGCGCTTGTGTGTGTGTATGTGTGTGTGTTTGTGACACAACAGGAACACTGTGATGGGAGTTAACACAGGGATGAACCAAGCCCTCCTCGGTAACAATCCCCTGGCCACTATCCAAGGTGTGTTGAGAGAGAGCATTGAAAGGCAAATGGGTTTATTCCAGGAGAGAGAAAGAGGAAAAAAAAAAAACACACGAAGCTTAGCATCAGCACAACTGATTTATAATTTAGAGGTCAAAGCAGAGGTAGAGGTGTACTTTATTATTTAATTTGAGCAAAAATCTCAGGGTCACAGAATGTATAAAAACAGAAATAGTTTTGTGTTCAGCGTCTTTACATTTTCTCCCCACTCACACTGTTATACAAACGTTTGTCTGTCATACACTCCCACACACACACGCTCAACTCAGACACTCACTGTGCACGACACACACGCTTACATCCACTCTTACACACCTTCCTACACTTGAGAACAAAACAAGAATAGCACAGGAGAGAAGAAAAAAACACTGACCACCAAACAATCTTGAGAAATGGAAGATGTAGACGTATTAAAAGAGAAGTGTTATGATGAGTAATACAGTTATGCATGGTAGGTGAATCAAATCATACTGGTGAACTCCAGACATGGATGAATAGGCAGCCAAGCTGTTTCCTCATCCACAAGTGACAAGTGACTGAGACAGAAATGGCTCAAGAGAACAAGAATGACTTATTTTCCTATGTATGTCACAGTCTTCATCCATAAATCCATCCCATCGAGTGTGTGTGTGTGTGTGTGTGTGTGTGTGTGTGTGTGTGTGTGTGTGTGTGTGTTGTTGTTTATGTCACTGTTGGCTGAGTTTCTGTTTGTGCATCTGTGCTGTCTCATTCATCTTTAGACTTTCATCTCTTCATTGCGTAAGTAAAATCTGGGAATAAAACATGAAATAGTCATTTGCACCACAAGCTATATTGAAAGTTTATGACTATGAGTATCAGTTTCAGCAACCGGTTAACACTGTAGGACGAGTAATGGATTTGATATTCATTCGTTTAAACATGTATAACAAGTGATTACAGGAAAAACAGTAGATTCATCAAAAGTAGCCCAAGCAGTCCATAATATTATCAGCACAGCAAGGAGTGCACCTCTTTTATAAAGAGTATTATTGCCAAGCTTCTTATCAAATGGTTGTTGTTGGTGCTGTACAACGACAATTATTCGACTGTGTGTCATTTGTGAAAGAAAGTCTGCGTGAAGTTTTATTTAGGAAGGAAAACAAAGCCCAGTCACGCACCTTGTTTCCATAACGACATCATTCCACCTGTTGTCATTCTTTATCACATACTGCAAGATGAAATTCATACATGTATTAAAAGAAGTTTTTAGTACTTGTAAAGAGTTGGGTGCAGAGAAAAATTTTGTTTTTATTTTTTGGAAAAGTTTCTGCTCAGATTGTGACACACGTGTTTCCAATGAGCAGCTGTTTGCAGCGTGGCCACTCCCCTCTTGCCATTTAATCATGGATGTCTATTCCCTCTAAAAGTAACAAGTTGAGACATTATATCTGACTTGGCTATGTTAGCATGGACAGTGACTAACCTAATATAAAATGGCTCATATTAAAAAGGACAAGTAACAAAATTGAAAAAATATTTTGTAAAAAAGGGTGAAAAAACACTGAAATACAAAGTGCCATAAAGTTAGAAAAATGCCAAAATGTTACCAAGTTGTGCTTATTACAAACAGTTCAAATACTTTAATACCGTACCTTAAAGGAGAATTCCGGCCATTTTACAAACATAGCACATCTGCTTGAGGTCAAAGAAAGTTGGCCAAAGGGAAAACC
>JAQQZY010140175.1:0-17608 GCA_030068375.1 Ostorhinchus rueppellii
CAAGGTTCAGGACTAAACTGATGGAACGTTGTGTTTCTGTAAAAGGAATCAGTTTATGGAACAATCTGAACAAAGAATCCAAAGAATCTACGTCAAACATCACATTTAAAAGAGTAATTAAAGCCAGTTTGTTAAAGAAATATAATGAAATTTGTTAATTTCTTAGTTATGTTGACTGTCATGCCATTGTTAATTTAGTTGTCGTGAATAGTATTAACTTAATGGCAGCTGACAAGTAAAATAGTATGTGACTGTCTGTGTGGCTCGTAGCTATTTTATTTTTTCATATTATATATGTATATATGTGTTGTTGTCATTTATGTCGTTGCTTTTTAAGTCGTTCTTTGATTTCTGGGGATATAGGGGCAGATAATATAAGACTAGTCTTCTTTCTGCTCCCTTTCATTCTGGTATGGAGAACATTTGTATTTCTATTCAATTGTTTTTTTATTTTACAATGAATGAAATAAAGAATAAAGTGAAAATGAAATGAAATTATAACAGAGGTACAGAAGTTGGGTCGGATATTTGAAGAGTGTTAAGGTTTGCTTTTCGGTAGTTACGGAGCGCACCCCCCCCCCCCTTCACTGGTCTCTTTCACTATACCAAAAACGTTTAAAACATGTATTGAACAGAAGACCCCTGTACGGAAAACATACCGAACTGAAATTTTTCTGTACCGTTACGCCCCTTGTACTCACAATGTCCTATGAATTTTGACTCTCGGTAATGGTGAACAATACATTTTTGTGTCTACATCATAAGCGAAGGGTGACATTTCTTAGCACCATTAACTTTCACAGATTATTCTGAATCTTTTTTATGAGGTCACATTTTATCTATGTGGAGCAAAGTTGCACTAAACATTTTCATTGTTCATGGTGTGTCATTTTGATGGACAGGGTCATAAAAATTCTATCATAACATATTATTTTCTGTCACTTCAAATTAAAAATTTTCAATGATAATGACACATATTTAGTAGTATTTAATGTTCAGAAACATCCTAATGCTACAGCAACTGTTATTGCTCCTGTCTGATAAACCAACATGATATCATGACTCACATAAATATATCTGCATGCATTATAAGCTTTCTGTGTGTATGTTTACCCTGTGTCAAATACCACACACTGAGGGTTAGAGTTAGGGTTATGTGAACCAGAGATCTTGGTGTAAATTGACATGCCATCAAATGGTGTTGAAGAACACATGAAAGGTAGAAAATGTACACGCATAGCACACCAAATACCATAAGAACCAGTGTAATACTTGCTTGTCCTTCATCCTCCACTGCATCAGTCCCTCTTTTTTCACAGCATTTATTAATGCCATCACATTTACTGGGCTATTTAAAATAACTAAGGAAACTCAGCTGTCTTGACATTTTGCTCAAGCAAAGTAGCATATAATTAAAGTCAACTAAACAATGAGACAAGACTTGACAATGACTGATTAATATGAACACTCCTCATCAACTGGACAGGGGGTGAACTACAGGGGAGCTAAGCTAACGGTGAGTCATTTGAAAGAAGTAATGGTGTTGTATTCAGCGTAGTTGTGAACAGTGGTGCTGTACACTTATATACAGGACTGTTTAATGCCTTGTTAAGAGACAAACAGACCGGCGATCCTGGTCCAGGTTCTGTTCACAGTGTTGTGTGAAAACTGTCTTTGGTAGATTAGCCCCAGTATTTGAACCTGTCAAAAGGACGGATGGCCTTCAGAATTTTGTCGTCTTTTTAAAAAAATCTGTCAATGAAGGATTGTTTTCGGTTAACGCGACCTCTGGTGCGGAGTCTGTCTGTAACAGTAGCATTACTTCTTACGTAAATTCTCAGCGGATTAGCAAAACCATTGGTGAGATTACCAAACTCACAAGCGCAGCTGTAATCCACACATCACCATATCCACCCCTTCGCCCAAACACCTCCAGGCTCAGCCCTCATCTTAGCTACAATCCTTGTCTGAACCTTTATCTCTTGACTCCAATCCACCGTCATGTATCATTAAGTTTCTTGATCCCCCAATTTCGGATTCTGTCACGTGGAAGTTATTCTCATTATTGCTTTTTCTGTAACTTGTTTGTTGTTTAGATTTGTAATTACATCAAAACCTCCTGTTTTGCTGTACTTTATGTAGTGATCAGCAAATTTAATGATATTCCATTGCAGACTGATAATTTTAATTAACCTAGACTTAGTTTATTAATATTTTTTCCTTTTTTCTGTTTTTCTCTGTTTCTATTTACAGGTTCTTCATGGCTGTACAGATATATATGGATGAAGTTTTGTTTAGTCATGACCATCTAAACAAAGTCCTTTAAGATATTTGACTGGTAAAATACATCACTAATACTTCACCTCATACAGTTCCACATGTTTAGATACTTGTTATATACGATGTAAGTAATTTCCGAGCTAACAAAAAATGTGAATAGTTGGTAAAAATTGAATGGAAAGTGATATTTTGCAGTTGATCCCATTCTATTTTTTACTTGTCAATGAATTCATTACATCTCAGAAACACCTTTTTTAGCTAATATGTCATGTCAGTCACAGCTGTTATTCTAAATTTTTATTCTCTTTTGCATTTCTCTTTAAGATTGGCAGTACTTTTGTAAAGAATGCCCTAAAGAAAAGGAAAGCACAACAGAATGCCAGCACATCTGTACAGAGAATGGAATAAACAGCCAATTCTACACCGTTTTCTCCTGTGACTCTTTCCATCAGAGCAACAAAGATCTGTGCTCTAACTGAACATGTGTCATAAAAGAAGGTCAACACATCAGTGAAGATGAACCCCTATTTCCCATCACACTTTAGGAGGGATCTTTTTCCTCATTTTCATTTGTTGTAGACATATTTGATTTCTGTTTATGTTTATTCTGTTTATGACTGAATGTCAGTGTGTCAATTATGTTGACAAAGTTGGAGCATTAGTTCTTGTATTTTGTTGCTGTTCCTTTTCTACTCATCTGAGTGCAGAGTCAAGGTTAAGGGTCTGAGTCTGTCCAGAGCTGGATGACGACAAAGTCTGTATAGTTGGGATTCAGTAACAGAGTTCTTGGAGATTTGTGAAAGGTAAATACCAAAATTATGAACATATCACACATATTCCTCTTAGATGTATTTCACATACAATGATTTGACAGTTACTTCTACTGTATGCATGCTTCTTTTTTTTTTTAAATAACTGTGGTTTTGTGGTGTAATTTAAAGTTGTACTGATACAATTCTTAATTTTTTATTCTAGCATAATCTCTCTTCTTTGCGGACATACTTTGTATTCAGACAGCCCTCAGTGATCTGGTTCAAACAGGGATGCTGATTCAGAAACTACAATCAGCAAAGTCAGTAATATTCTCTACCCAGTTACACAGTCATCCTTCATCCATCTAACAACTTTGATGCCAAACCTGCTGAAAAATGTAGTGAAATTCCTAAGGTGATCTGTGTAGTTACCTTTAACCTCACTGAAAATCTTACACAAAAAGCCAAAAATGTAAATAACAAGACAAGTTCAAAGTAATCTTTGTTGTTGTCCTCCCTTCTTATCTTTTGTCAGGTGGTTTCTCAGCCATAATGCTGAGCTGTGATGAGGTATGTCCAAAGTAAATGCTAACAGCTGTGAAATTCAGAGCAGTATCTACCCAACAATAGTTTAAGCAAACTGACAATGGCCAAGAATCCCATTTGTCAACACAGATAGAAAAACTGGAAATGTCAAAGCAATGACATAATGGATCAGAAAATGACCGCTAAAACAAGGTTCTTTCAGTTGGGTCCTTCTTGTTGGGCCAAAGTGAGTGACTTGTGAAAAAAGGACTGTTAATCTCATTCAGTTTTTCTACAATTCTCAGCATCTTCTTTAATGTCCCCCAAAAATGTTTTGAAATTGATCAATAATCAATGCTACTAGGCATGTCATGTACTGAAAGTCTTCCATTCTTTGTTCTTCATGCACATACCAAGGGATTGTGTAACTGAGAAGAGCTTGATTGTAAGAATAGGCATGTTTTTTATTTTATTGTTTGCATGGTAGAAAATTTTATCACATCTTCCCCTAAGCTTTATTTGGAGTTGCTATATCCATTCTTTGTTGACCTTGCAATAATTTTGCATTGAGTCCTTTGTCTTCCTACTGCATTGTATTTTCAGTTTATATCTTAAACCAATCAGAGATGGCTGCAAAGATTTTCCCTGTAAGACTGCTAAACTGAAGAGAACCTATCCTGCATGATCTTGTCACATCTCTTAAGGTCAACCTTGCTTCACCACTCCTTGTCAAACTAGTCCTCATAAAAACAATTAAGACTGTTGAAAGTATTGCTGGACTTTTTCCTTGTAGCACTCCAACTTGTTCTTACTTTCAGTAAGTATTATGAAGGACATTTGTTACTGATAAATGCATCCCTGGAATTACCTCAAGAAAGTCAACTTTGTTTGCACTGAGATCCATCACTAAAGAGAGACTCTACTGAAAAACATCACAAGTTGGTTCAAGGACAGTGTAATAACACATTGACCAATGGCTTTGGAGGGTATTCACCTCTAGTTACTACTGGATACTATGGACCTGTGTTTCCATTGAGAAGGCAAACTATACTTTTATCACCAAATACAACTTCTTTTACTATACCAAAGTGCATACTTACTACATCAGGTGTGCACATCTGTTTTTAGACAATACATGATGGGAGCGGCACGTGTGAAACGTCGCTTTAGTGCTGTGGTGGATGGGCCAGTGGAGGAAGAGGAGGTCATGAGGCTGGCACAGAGTGCTGCAGATACGGCTAGGGCAGGGGGGAGCCCAACAGGGTCAGGGACCCCTCCAAGCCCTTCTCCAACCCATGCCCTCAATGGCAAAGCTCTACCTCTTCAGAGCAACACCAACAACGCACGGAGGCAGAGTGCCATTGAAGAATCAGTTGGAGGAGATGCAGGAGGAGAAGGCGGAGTGAGAGCAGGAGGAATGTGCTCAGGGCTAAGACGTGGAAGAGGCAGTAGTGGAGGAGGAAGAGAAGGCCGTTCCTCATCAGACCTGGACTCACTCTCTTCCCCCTCCAGTACCAGCCGCCGTCGCACCAGGCGCTCAAGCCGCCGGCCCCGACAACGCTTTGTGGGCAAGGACGGACGCTGCAACGTCACCTTCGTCAACATGAGCGAGAGGGGCCAGCGGTACCTCAGCGACCTCTTCACTACCTGCGTGGACATCCGCTGGCGCTGGATGTTAGTCATCTTCACCCTCTCCTTCCTTCTCTCCTGGCTGCTTTTTGGATTTGCTTTCTGGCTCATTGCCTCTGCGCATGGGGACCTCTCCATTCGGCTCACCCCAAGCCCAGGTGCCTCCTCTGGAACAGGAGAGGCCGGCTCTGGAGGGGAGTCTGATGGAGAGGTAATGGTTGAGGAGCCGTGTTTCTTCCAAGTGAACAGCTTCATGGCGGCCTTTTTATTCTCCTTGGAGACACAGACATCCATAGGTTACGGATTCCGGAGTGTAACCGAAGAATGTCCCCTGGCGGTGGTGGCGGTCGTTTTGCAGTGCATTGTGGGCTGCATTATTGACGCCTTCATCATCGGGGCAGTCATGGCAAAGATTGCCAAGCCCAAGAAGCGCAATGAGACTCTGGTTTTCTCTGACACAGCTGTGGTGGCACTGAGGGATGGAAAACTTTGCATGATGTGGAGAGTTGGAAACCTACGGAAGAGCCACCTGGTAGAGGCACATGTCCGAGCACAGCTACTGAAAGTAAGTGAAAATAGGGTAATGGACATGATAGAAAAAAGAACTGAAACAGTAAAGTAATAATTAGGACAAGTCATTCTTACTAAAATAGATTAAATACTACAGGTTTGTGAAACACGAAGACAGAAGGGAAGTGTCAGAAAATAGGTTGTTACTGTGAGTCAGCAGTAGAGGAAAAAAGGTTGCAGAGAAACAGAGAGCATTTAGACCATCTGGCCTGTATTCTGTGGACCGTAGTTAATGAGAGCTTGTTTTATTTTCCCTCAGGGGTTAGGAAGATTTACCATGGATTAACTTGCCTACAATTCTTTAACTGGGGACCATTGTCCTTCGTCATCTCATTTTCTCTTGCGTGAACAATGGGTTTGGGTGATTGCGGTCTATGTATGCTGATATTTATCCTGTCTAGCCTTGGCTAACCTTATTTGGGTAATTTTGAAACTTTACCCATGTTTATGTGATTGTTTGTGTGTTTTGTTAGTTATTGCTCAGTGAATGTTCTTGCATCTGGGCCAATGAGGCCACAGCGCAAACAGTTTGATCTCTTCTAATAGCATGACCATATCAAAGTTCAGACAGGGCAGATAAGATTAAAGTTTGTGGGGATCAAAGCAATACAGTCCATAATGCTGGGACTGGATATTGTTCTATAGTATGGGATGGGTGAGTGATAAGCCTATGCAGGTATGACCAAATACTAAGCTTTTAGGTCACACATTTAATTTTCAATCATTTTCTTGGGTAACCTAGGAATATGGCATCAAATAAGTAGATTTTTTTTTCATATAGGAAGGTGAAGATAATCTCCTGCTTCCACATTGGAAATAGCGTCTAATCTCCCTTCCTTATTTTCCAACACATGAGAATAAATTTTGCAACATCACAGCAATGTAATATGGACATTTTTCTGTATGACTTAATATCTATAATATCCTGTCTTTCTTACTCACAGTCAAGGGTGACACCAGAAGGCGAGTTCCTTCCCCTAGACAACATGGACATCAATGTGGGTTTTGATACCGGCACTGACCGCATTTTCTTGGTCTCCCCGGTGACTATTGTACATGAGATCAATGAAGAGTCTCCCTTTTTTGAGATGGACAGGAAAACCCTGGAGAAAGATTCGGAATTGGAAGTTGTGGTGATACTCGAAGGCATGGTGGAAGCTACAGCCATGACCACGCAGTGTCGCAGCTCCTATCTGGCCTCTGAAATCCTCTGGGGACACCGCTTTGAACCTGTGCTCTTTGAGAGGAGAGACTGCTACCAGGTCAGGGACTTATGTTCTTTGTTGCCACAGCAAATAAGATACTTTTTACAACTGTGTTCATCCCATTTTACTTTTTCATTCTGCCCTTTTTCCAGGTGGATTACTCTTTCTTCAATAGGACATATGAAATTGAAAACACTCCTGAATGCAGTGCTAAAGACCTGGCTGAACAGAAGTACATTCAAAGCTCACGTTCATCATTCTGCTACGAGAATGAAGTGGCTCTGCAACTTGTTTCCCCTGAGTCTGAGCAAGACCCAGAGTGTCCCTCTCCACCAACTAGGAGACAATCTCTGTCAGAACATCTCCACTATAACTGAAGGTGTAGGATTGCTGCCCACAAGGGAAAAAAAAGACAAGAAGTTGACCTCGGAATTTAGAAGATGTACAGGTAAAAAAGAGCAGCACAGACAGGCAGACTTCATGAGATGTGATGGACAAATAGATAATGTCATGAGCTGCTATTGTTAGAAATTTGTAGACAGGGAAAAACGTGCAGAGTAGGAGAGAACGCAGAGAAAGTTTACAATGTTCTGAAACACATTGTGCGATAGAACCCAGAGTACAGAGACAGGAGATCCACAGCTGGAGTTTTTGGGTCTGCTCCTTTGGAGTTGGGATTACTATCTTGTTGTCTGACTGGCCCTGGCAATCTTTCAGAATTATTGAAAACTTGTGTCTCATCTGGCCCATCACTACCACAACATGCTGGATGACTCTTATACCTAACCTGCAGGATGTACAACAGCACCCCATAGTGGCTTTAACCTGCAACTGCACATCCTTTGTGGTTTTGGAAAGACCTTTTGACCTGAAATGAATAGCAGTGTACCTACTGAGGTACATCTCAGGAATGTATTCCACCATGATGAAGACTTATCATTTTAATGTTTTATTTTTGTATGGTAAGTATGGACTGTATACCTTTTGTATTATTATGGGTTAATAGTTCTTGAGACTGTTAGGTTAAAGAAACAGTAACATGGAGAAACTGCTGGAAATTGGCAGCGGTTTTGAGCAGTATCTATCCATGTAATATATGTTTGCTATTTTAATGTGTAATGCAAAAATTTTGATGGATGGTAGCCTTTGCTTTAATTAATGTGTTGTGATGAGTTCAATGCCATTTTCAAGCTCTAATAGTGACAGAGATCAGATAAGGTCACAAGACCTACTTTCTTACACTAACAGATGCATTATATCATACTGTTTTGTGTTGCTAAAATCAACTGAGATCACTAAATTCATTTACTCTCATGCATTTGGATTCCTGGCACTTAGTGGTTCATGAATCCAAAGCTGTTCGTGTTGACTTTGAATGCACTGGAGGCTTACAGACACCTCCGCAATCATCTGAACATAAATTATTGTTAGATTGATGCAGATAGTGATGTTGGGATGATTTATCATTCCTTTATTTTGGAGAATGAAGCAACCATTTAACATCCTCTTAAGTTGCAAAGAGTCACATTTCAAACTACACCACATTCATGAAATGATTCTTTATCATTGTATTTCTAAAATCATGTAGCACCCAAGTTATTTGAATGTGTTAAAGTTGGTTTCTCTCACAAATTGTGAGAACATTGTGGAGGGTGGTGCCTTCATAACAGTCCAGAGATTTTAACCCTTTGTCTGCAGTAGTTTCTTTGATGCTTAAATTGTGTTTATTTTGAGGGACTATATTTTGAGAAGAATTAATTGTGCAAAAGTGATTATTTTTCAATAATTTTAACACTTGCAGAATGGTGTGCTAAGCAGGCCTGTCTATGCAGAGAAATTACTGTGAATCTACTCTATGACTGGGTAGTCTCAATACGACTGCACTGATACCGTGCAAATGCTTGTAGCTGTATTATGTTGTAGACTATGTAATAGTTGCACTTTGTTGTATTACATTGCACCTGGAATGTTCTTGTTTATTTCAAATCCTATCTTATTTTATAGTAAACTATGCCACCTGAGAATTTAAGCCTGCTGATTACAGGAGTATAAAATAATGTGTTGACCAATAATCAGCCTGTTCAACGCACAACCTGGGAACTTGTTCTTTGTACTTTGCACTAATATATAGAAACAAATATCACTAATGAAGCTTTACAACAGCACAGTGTTTATGGGACAGCTCAATTTAACCTCAGTGAGTAAGTAGCAGTGTTTCAGTTGAGTAATTGAAAAGAGATTCAATGGAAACTCAGGGGAGAATGAGGCATTGATCAGATATTATCCATTACAATTAATGTTGAGGGTGTTCTATGTTTCTGTCTTCTCTTACGCCTCTTCTTTATGGCTTCCATGTTCTATTTATTGGCTGCATGTGAGGTCAGACTATCCACCCTTCCTCCACTTCCATGAAATGTAAGTTGGAACTTAAAGCACCATTACTTTTCCCATGATAGTAGTTGTTAAACAGGAAGGAAGGAAATATGCTAATGGATTATTTGGTCATTTTAACAAGTGTTAAGAGTTTTCACTCTCACTATACATACACAGTAAACCATTTACGAAATAGATAAAATGTATAGATTTCTAACAATCTACTGAGAGAAACCAATGAACACTATAGTTTTCTGTTCCAGGTTGCTTTTCCAGAGAAAATATAAAGGTTGTGTTGTTTTGTTTTGTTTTTTTTACTTTTATAGTAATTTATTTTATTTATCTGTAAAATAAATTACATTTATATTTATTTTCTAGTAATTTCAGAGCTGCCTCTTGCACATAGCACTTCCAAAAACTGAACACTGGTGTAGAGCAAATAAAACATCTGCATTTAAATTATTGTATGGTTCTTCGTTTGTTTTTGACATTCATGTCAAAAGATCCTACACTGTTCACTTATGTGTTGTTTATCAGAGTTTCCATCACATTTTTATTAACACTGAAACAGTTTGTTGAACAGCGTTGTAACATGAGGAATATGCATTTGTAAAGGCTTTGGTCAAATGTTACAAAATGGAGATTCACAGGTAATGTTTGATGAAATTGAGTTTTTATTAAATATCAATATAAAAACTCCCCAAGGATGTTGATCGTGATTATGTCGCTACTGGTACAGCTCCCTGCCAGTGATAAACTTTATGTACATGACATTTCTACCATGAACCTTATCCATAAAATCATGATTTTTATAAGGACATGAATGAATGGATGGATGATGTAAACAAGTCACTAAATATCTTGTAATATATGAATTGCATCCTTTTATACATTGATAGTGTTACTTATTTTATTATAAACCAAACATATGGACTGAGTACATGAGAAAGGAGATGGAATACAAAAAAAAAAGCATGTGGTCACTGACAACAGGCAGTAGGCACTGGGATAATGCAGTCTATGATATTATACACCCATTAAGAATTAAAGATTGCACACAAACATGATAAGATCCAAATATGACAAGCTGTTGTTTTTGTTTTTTGTTTTGTTTTTTGTTTGTCTTTTGGCGTCTTCATCAGTTTTATTGTAGCAGATTAATTATGAACAATTTGTAATTGATATATGATGTATCCAGTGGATATTAAACCCTGTAATTTCAGTTCTATTTTACATGCAGTAGGTGTTCATTAATAGCCCTGAGTCCATGAGAGTTTGGGTTCAGTCGGATTTCCAGGGATGATCTGAATCACGCGCCTGGGGTCAGATTATTCAGAGCAAACCACACGAGTGTTTTTTTCGTGGATTCAAACAAATCCGATCTCAGATCTGTGTCTGCAGACACTGGCAGTCGCTAAGTGGTAAACAAAGAGCGCGCAAATCTCCCTACACTAGCGCGAGAGTGCCGCACAGACACCTGCTACAGCATTTCAATTGGCTGTGATCCACGTTAGTCACCATAAGTCCCGCCTCACATTAACCACGATTGGTTAAAAATAGAGTTTTTTCCTGCTACGGTTAACGCCATTCGTCACAGCTCCCGTTTCGTGCCAGTTCTGGGGCGAAAAACTCCCGTCGCATTCATGAGGCGGGTTCAGGGTTCTGTCGTAGATCTGGATTGGAGTTGTTTCTCTGTGGGGTTTGACCGAGAAGCGTCTTCGAGCGTCCGATTGGACTGACAACAGGAAGTGCAGCTCTCGGCCTGAAGCCGTCGCTGTGCCCTCACTGCTTTCTGTCTACTTACCGAGAAGTGTGTGCGGCTCCTCTGAGGGAGCGCTGCAATGATAAAAGCCGCATATGCGGTAGGCAACACACCTATCAGACAGGAAAATACCTAAGAAACAGACTCTGCCCTGTTCACATCGCACCACAGCCTTATTCACGACCAGGAGTGGAACCTGAAGGTGAGACTTTTAATTGCCTTTTCTCTAATCCAACTCGTATAGAGCCTGTGTGTATCCTAAACGTGTCATATTTCAGTGGGGTTGGCTAACCTCGCTAGGTCAGTCTAAATGCGGTGGCATATCGCCTAAAAATGAAACCGTGGTGGGACTTGAGGCGTCCATACCGGTTAGATTTTTATGTAGTAGGAGAGGGCATCGAGATGTCCTGAAGTCGGGCAAAGGAAGAATGATGTCCATAAATGGATTTCGACCTAAATAATTGTAGGTTGTGGACCTGTAACAGTAATAGTAATAATAATAATAATATAACCAAATAAGCCGGTGAAAATGGACACGCTTTGCGCTGCCATATGCACGCGCTTTGAACAGTCAATTAAAGGCTGGGCCCATGTGATTGTTCATGTCTTATGTCCAAGGTGTGGTTGCCTCCTTCAGGTTTTGTTCTGAAGCTCCAAAATGCAGGTGTTTTCTAGGGGTCACACCGCAGCTGTAGAACCCTGCAGCCGCACTGTAATTATTACACCCACTGGCTTCATAATGTCACCTCTCCTCACTGTCCAATGTAGTGCGCAGATGCCACCCTGATCATCACCGATAAAATGCCACTTCGCATCAAAGCTGTTGGAAAAAAGGCGTCTCCTGCTCCCTCACGCACGCACAATCAAGCGCAGGCACCCACACATTAATTAGACACACGTACACACCCACCGCAGGACCCCCCGCAGTGGATGACCTCAGTGCAAACTCAGGAGGTATTGTCTGTGGGCTGCTGCTGCTGCTGCTTGGTGCTCGGGGTGTTGCTATGGAGGAGGGCAGGAAGGTTTTGGCAACTCCAGCTGCTGCAGGACGGGGTTGTTGGTCAGTATCGGCTGTACTGCACCAACAGCAGGTCTATGGATATGTGTGTGTGTGTGTATATGTGTGTGTGTGTGTGTGTGTGTGTGTGTGTGTGTGCGTGTGTGTATGTGAAGACTCCCTCATAGGGGGACTGAGCAGCATCAGAGTCTGCAACTGTACAGCCTTTGTGTCAAAGTTGATTAGTAGGGAAAATGATTGAGTCTACATATCACATATTGATGAGACACATTTACCAACAATATGACCGTTGCTGTGTTTGGTATTGTTGTATCTCTGTTCAAGATGTTACTTTTGTGGCACTGGCTGAATTTAATTGAAAAAAGTATGGCTGTGATACCACATTTAAACACCTTAGTGGATGCAACATGTATGCATGACTTTTATACGTTATCATCAAGGATATTGCAGTCAGTCAACTTCAATCATAGTAGATGTGGAAAAATGCCATCTTCCTGTAACATTAAACTAAAGTCCAGAAACAGACAATCTGATCTGTTGCATAGTTTCATATTTATGTTTTACAAAACTGGTTTGAGTGTATAAAATAAGGACAAGCTTGAGATTTTTATAGTAATGTATATTTTGGATTTTTTGGCTAAAAGGAAAACTTGATGTTGAAAAAGTGGTTTTAAAGCCAGAATCCAAACCAAGGTATCACATTTGCACTGTTTCAAGAAGTAACTCAAGTATTTGTTGATAATAGAGTGAATCCAGAACAAAAATGGCTGGATTGAAAGCTGCTTTATGTCATTGAAGAATCACATATTTTCCGTAGTGACTGGCAGGGTGGTGGCAACTCCTTTGTCATCACGTTCATCCCACACCCAGAGTCATTTTGTAGTAACAGGTATGGCACGGCAGAGTCAGAGACCGGCACTGTCATGAACAGACTCTGAGTTGCATAGCAGGAATCAGGCCTGATGACATTTCTTTCGAGGCATGGAGACACCTAATAGTTAACACACACTGTGCTCTCAGGCACAATAGTCGACCTGTCTGATCACAGTTGACAGCTGCTTGAACCCGTTTGCTTGTTTCGAAGACTCACTTAAGAATTATAAGATCACTCCTCCATAACATGTCATTTTTATCTTCATAATGAACTGTCACTCATTTTAACAGGTTACCAGCCATCTCGTCTTTCAGTCAGTCAGAAAACAAATCAATCAGGCTATTTAAAAAAAGATAGTTATTATTTGACGTTGACAGTGCTAACATTCAGTGTGGAATCTTGAGCCATTTTTAATACTTTGTAATGTATATTTATCAAATATACCAGTTAATAAGGAGTGCAGCAGCCAAAACATTTTAATGAGTGTAATTTCCTCTTCTTTCCATCAAGAGAACTTTTCCCAGGTTATTTCTTGGTTGTCAGAGCACATCTAGCATTCTATTATAGTTGCTACTGCATTTTCTCAGATTGTAGACTGTCTTTATGTTTCACTTCTAGCCACTGTGATGTCATGTCTCACAGGAAAATGGTCCCTAAGGTGAATTCACATTCCACTGCCCCTCAGTACAGTTTTCTGCTAAGTCGAGTGGTACATTTACTCAGTTACTGTTTGTACTTGTACTTTATTTGGGTATATCCATTTTATTCAACTCCTTTCGATTTCAGGTGGAAATATTGTATTTCTTCCTCTACTAAACTCGTCGAGCTTTTAATTACTAGTTGACTATCAGACAAAGATATTACACAATAATAACCACAATAATCATAATCATCATAATCATAACTGTATCGTAACTCCTAAAATTTCCAACTTAAAACAGACTTGTATCAGTTGCTTCTTTTTCTTTCTTCCTCAGCTGGATCTGGTGTTGTGACACACTGCTGTAACACTGCCTTGGTATTTATAGTTAAATGATGTCAGATATAATAATATGAGTCAGAGGAACCAAACCAGTACCTCTACTTGGATACGCCAGTTAGATTTTGCAGGTATTTTTCTTTAAGTAGCATTTTTCCTGCAGTATTTTAGCATTGATACGTTAAGTAAAGTATCTGAATACTTCTTACATTGCAGCTGATGTTTTCCTTTTGTTTTTACAATAGATTCAGTTTATTTCATACCTCACTCTTTCTCTTTCTCCTTACTTTTCTGCCCTTATTTCTTCTTTCTTTCTCCCTCCCCCCTCACTGTCATGTCAGTTTACTCAAACAGTTGATGTATCTCGCTGCTCCTTCGCCCCCCCACCACCCTACCCACTGATCTCTGTGCCTTCTCGTATCCTTGTCTTCATCTCGGTTTCTCCTGTCTTTCAATTAGGCCATCTCTGGTCCGTTCTCAGCTGTATGTAGCCTGCATGCTACTCGCGTGTTTCCACTGCTCTTCATTTATGTGTGGGTGATGCCTTGACACAGAATCACATCACTGTCATTGCCTGACATCACCCACAGCACTTGTTTTTCCATGAGGAGTCTCATAAGATAGTAGGCCATGAAGAGAAAAGTCTCACACAGCCTTGTTTTTTTTCTGTCTCCCTCTTTTTTTTGTCCTCCTACAGTGCCAGTACTACCATGTCCAGGCCAACGGGGGGCGGTGCCAATGATGTCACCCGCTTCCTCACGTCGGGGGTGGGGCCAGGTTCTCCCACCTCCAACTCGTCTGTGTTCTCTGCCGCCAGCCAAGCCGACTGGGCGGCCAAGAGGCTGGTGTGGGTGCCATCAGAGAAGCATGGCTTTGAGGTAAGCTGGTGTGGTTTCTTGTATGTTCACCCCATGTTCGTGTGGGTTCCTCCCACTATCCAAAGACATGCACTGATAGGTTAATCTAAATTGCCCATAGGTGTGAATGTGAGAGAGGTTGTTTGTTTGTCTCTATATGTCAGCCCTGTAATGAACTGGTGACATTACCAGGGTGTATTCCGCCTTTGCCAATAAGTAGCTGGGATAGGCTCCAGTGACCCCCGCCACCCTAGTGTGGATAAAGTGGATTCAGAAAATGAATGAATAATAGAACTGGGTGGTCCACTCACATTCAAATCTGTGGATGCTTTTAAAGTGCACTCACTTTAGTTCAGATCACATTGGAGGCAAAACAAGGATCAACTAGTGTTTCAGGGACCAAAAGCAACTAGGAGAAAGATAACTGAAATTCAGAACTCATTTTTGGACTAAAACTAAAAATACTGATATTAGCTCAACCTTTTGATGAGATAACCTTAAATTAACCATGAAACCAAATAAAGAAAGTGCACCTCAGTACTTTTTTGTAGTATGTGTTGTCAGTTTGGGAGAATTATGCATCATAAGTACTAGTAAATACATAAAGTGTTGCTCCATTGGAGCAAAAATAATACATTAGGTATCATAAAATACAGATATTTGTAAAAATGCTGAATTTATGCTCCAACAATGGTCCAGACTAAATTAAACAGTAGGGGTTGATAGGTTTTTTGTTTTTTTTGTACCATTCTGGGGCAAAAATACCAGTGATGCCCTAATGTTGGACCTGGTCAGGGTTAAATACCTGATTGGCAGCTGTAATTACCAATTACTGATCAGATTTTGTCGGATGCAAAATGAATTCCACAGTTCTACTCTCAGTCTCAACACAGAAGCTTGGAAAAGTGGTTTCACATTTCCATAAAAAGATGAAATGACATCAGTCTTTTGATTTGGAACTAGAGGAGAGAGCTGCACATGAAAGGTGTTTATTTTTCAATTCTAGCATTTTCCTCCCTGATTTCAGCTCCTACAGCATTAATTGAATTACAAATGTAATAGTAATATCAACCTGTACAATTAAATAAAAGCTGCAGCTTAAAGGTCCAGGTTTAGGAGGTTATAGGAGGATCTTCCAGAAATGTTTGGTATACAGGTATAATTTGATATTTTAGATTTGATGACAGTGAGTGGGGACAAATATTGCTTTAAGGTTAGATTTGCCTTTTTTCTTTTAATAAATAAATAATATCTTCATTTTCCTTTAAAAAGTATGTCAACCATGTAGACTCGAATTGAAATCCCAGAATTGCCATACACTTAATTGTTGCACCATGACTTTTTCATGGTGCAGCTCTAGTTCAATTCTAATGCAAATTCATTGAACCTGAGGAATTTCAGGAATTCTTTACAACTTGTTACAATCATTTTTTGTCATTATCAGAGTATTAATCCTCTGGTAAATGATTAGTCGCAAGTATGTAGAAGGTGTGTCAGACAGGTGGGGCTGGACTGGGTGTGTGTGTGTGTGTGTGTGTGTGTCGTTATGTGTCTGTTGTCATGTTATGAGTTTTCACATAGTGATGCTGACGTTTTCAAGCTGTCCTTTGTTGGACTCCTTGTAAAGCCGCCTTGTGATTTGTTCTTACACATTTCCGCCAAATGACTATCACAAGGCCCCTGTCATGTTATTGATTTGTTCCCCTTTGGCTCAGTACTTGTGTTGTGCACAGTTCAAGTTTTCACTGGTGCATATTGTTTGAACGTGACATACAGTATGAATTCGATGTCCTGTGTCTGAGTGTCCCTCTCTCTGTTGGACTGGTTTAATAGGGAGCTCTATGAATAGAACAATACGCTCCTTCAGCCTCCTAATGTTAAAGAGGCCAGCTCACAGACACTGACTTCATTTTACACTCCAGATCTAAGAATGAGACAAACATCATAAACACACATACATATACACACATTCATACTGCACATGACATGCACTTCTACTAAAACAGGAGACACACTTGCTTTTATCCATTTTTATATTCTGGACATGTACTGTATTTCAGTTTGTGACTAATATACACCCACACAAGCAAACACATATTTTATGCGTTGTGCATGTCAAGTAGGAGAGAGAATAAAGTGAAGCAGAGCAGAGTCCTGTGACCCACCAAAGCAACTTCCTGTTCACGTAGCACAAAATTAATGGCATTACAGCAAAGGTCCTCGAGTCCATTTGTGTCTGTAGCTCTTCTTGTCTAGTGTCAATTACAGTCATCCTCTAAAGTGAAGAGAAATTCTGCCAAACACTTAATTTTATAAATATTTTAAGTCTGAGCCAGAGGGTTTGGATCTGAACTAGACCCAAGTTTATTTGTGTTGTGTTCCCTCTGGCTACAAATCTCCAGCTAATTATTTTGACCTTTTTTTTCCAAAGTGCACTTTGCATTCTTTGAATTGTTGCTTTGCCTTTTGGGTTGTCTCAGTGTTTTAGCTCAGTAGCTGCAAATTTGAACCACACTGTGAATCACATTGTGAGTAAATTTCTCCATATCTAAAGTAATAAACCAAGTGCATTGCCTTCAGTTGTGCATTAATTTGCTGAATATTTTTCTGTTTAACATTTATGTGTACTGTGGAAGCTGTTCATTGTTGGCTCATAAAAATAACTAATACAGCTATGAGGCTTACAAACTGGAAGAAACGATGAGGAGAAAATCTATTTTAATTGCTGGTTAAAACGCATATATATATATATATATATATATATATATATATATATATATATAT
>JAQQZY010140217.1:0-17591 GCA_030068375.1 Ostorhinchus rueppellii
AATAATAATAATAATAATAATAATAATAATAATAATAATAATAATAATAATAATAATAATAATAATAATAATAGAGCAAATGTATCTTTATTCTCCATTATCTGTTGCATTTCCTGTGGGATTACTAAGGCTGTCATCTTTTCATCCTCTGTTGAAAGTTCACCATGTAGGCTACATGGTTGCCAGAATAATCTTTTATAGTTCCCACACCCCATCATATTAAAATCAGACCGTAAGACCAGACTTTAACTCTGTCTTTAGATCACCTGCTGTTGTCTGGGATGATAACACGCCGGTCTAATTTCTTTCCTCTCCACAGGGGACACCAGCTGAAGTGCTGTATAAAGGAACCATAACTCGTCTGGTCACAGAAGACAGCAGCAGCAGCCGAGCTGAGCGGGAGAGGGATAGGGATGAGACGCTGTCTAAAGGCCATGTGGTCTACGAGGGCATCGGCGCCCATATCCTCACATATGACCGTAAGTGTTCGGCTAGACGATGACATACCTGCTTCACCATCCACCCGTAGGCATTCTCCACAGCAGGTATTGAAAGTCGCTGTGGCAGAAAATGAACAGGTATAATTACTGTAATTCACAGTCATTGCATTTCATGGAGGTGCTTTAGTTCCAGGGTTTTAGTTTGTTCATGCCAGCTGAGTGTAATGGCTTTCTGGGACACTGAAATGGAACAGATCCATCATTAGCGTTTTTAGAATCACCTGTGTTCTTCCTGCTGAGACGAGGTGTAACGTCTGCTGTGAAAAAGTCTGTTACTTCCTTTTTGATCTTGACACGAGCACAATAAGTGAAATGGTTTCCACTGAATTAATCTTTCAGCTCCTGCACTATGTTTTAGGTCTTTCAAGACTTACTCCTCGTTAGAATTTCTAAGCAGTACCCTTTACAGGATTCTGGTCATCACTTTTCTCCTTTGTATGTCTTTCACTTTGGCCCTCCTTTGTCATTTTCAGGCCCACCTTCTCAGACTCCTAAGGATGAAGGCCGAGGTCCCGGGCAATCTGGAGAAGTCCTGGGGCTGAAGCGTCCTTATGATGTTATGGAAGGGGCTCCTAGAGGGCTGCCCATGAGGGATTCACTGTCTGCTGCCAACTGTGAAGGTAAGAGACACTCCTTTTCCTTCTGTTGCTCAGTGTGTACCTCCGTTTGTCATTTTGTTTGGCTGGTTTAACTACATTCAGTCATCTTTCCCCCCATTTTTAGGCCTGATTGTTAGAGCTATGCCTCATGATAGGGACAGTCCACACCACACATCTTACAAGGATGCTCATCACATCCGTGGCTCCATCTCACAAGGTAGGACTTCTTAGGAAAAAACTTGCAGACATATGATTGTGGTGCTAGAGTTCTATGTTCTTAATAATCATAAAAGAATAATTTCGATGCATGTTTGATTGTGTGACGTATGGATGTTTATGGAATTGTAAATGTGTCTAGAGAAGTTCTTAAGGAATTGACTGTTAATACTATATCTGTAGCCTAGGAACGCCCATCCTAGTGACATCACACCCAGTGTGGTGTGACTGCTCGTCTGGCCAAGCATGCTATCTACAGCTTTCGGTCTCCCGAAAAATCAGAAACCCTCATTTTCAGAAGACTCCAACGGCTCTGGGTAGAGGCGTGTTCAAGGCAGTGACGTCGAGGAACTGTGACCGGAACCCCAGGATTGTAAACAGAAGGCTTCATTCATTGCAAGCATGGAGCAGCGGCTAGCCCTTGACACAGCCGTAGATGCGGTGTTGAAAGCTTTCAACCGGAAATTCTCTTTGAAACCAGAGCAGAGAGCAGCCCTGGAGGCATTTATTGAAAGGAAAGATGTTTTCGCCTTGCTCCCGACCGGCTTCAGTAAGCGTTTAATCTACCAGTTAGCCCCGCTGGTAGCCAAATCAATGGGACTCAGCGAGAACCCTATTGTTGTGGTCGTCTCACCTTTGATGGCACTAATGGAGGACCCAGGCTCGGGAGGGAACTGTTAACTTTACATGTCCTGCAACACTCGTTTGTCGCCATTTCTTCTCCGTTCGGCTTCTCATCTTCTCTTGTGCCGTGCTAACTCTTCAGCTCCTCCTTCTTCTTCCTTCGTCTTCCTCTTCTTCCTCAAGCAGTTTTCGTCGCGCCACATATGTCATGGGAAAGAGCGGTGTGATTGGTTTAAGCTTCGACACCGCCTTTTCTGGCTTCGACCAGTAGCAATCCGAGGCATTTCAAGGAGGCGGGTCAACCACATGCTTTGAGAACCAGTTTTCCTCAATATGCTTGGCCATACCCAATGCAGAGCATTGGAATGGCGTGACAACCAGGCAACTATATCTTTTAACTTTATATAAATGTGTCTGCCTGCAAGAAAATGTGGTTTCATATAGACTGCTGTTTTATCTGTCATTTCTGTCCTGATTATTTTTCCCTCGGAGGCTCTCACTCATTGTGCTCTCACTTTTGTACTTGGAGTACTCACTCAGCAGAGCTGCAGAGAAAGCCCTTCTTTTTTTTTTTTTTTTTAATTCAAAAGACAGATTGTTTTAGCTTACCAGAAATTTCCCACTGGCAGCATGACTTCTTTCATGTTGATATTAATATCTTAATCTGTTAACTAAAAAAACCATCTTGTCTCATCTTGCCTAGAGATAGTAGTAAAAGAAACTCCTCTTAAAATCCCTGAGCCTGTATAATCCGATCAGAACCATTCTTTTGTGTGTCTCCTGTCTATTCTCAGCTCTTCTGTCTACGTAAAGAAAAGCTGTGGCATTCCTCTTGGGATGTGAATAATATATTATCTTGATTTCAGGTATACCTCGTCATCTGGACCCTCAGGATGGTTACCTGAGGAGGGAGGCGAAACAGATGAAGAGAGAGGGCTCCCCGCCTCGTGGGCCTGGTTCACTTTCGGACCCATTAAAGGCCAGAGAATCTATGGTTCCCACGGTGAAGGAGGCCGGGCGCTCAATCCACCTCATTCCCAGGGAGGAGCTTAGACAGCCTACCAAGGAAGGCATCATAGCACAGGTAATCTGCCATGACTACAGCAATGGCCTTTTCTGTGATGTTCAATACATCTTCTTTGTTCTGAAGTTGGTCTCCATCTTTGTTGCCAATAATGTTGTTGTTCTTTGTGACGTTAGCAAGAGGGTCTTAAAAGTAATTAAATTTATTTTTAAATATTGAGCACAGATGCCATATAAACCCTCATGTTAATGTTTTCAATACATTGTACATTAATTCCTTTTGTGCTCGTCTCCAGGGATCATCCATGAAACCAGAGCCAGCTGCATCAGGAAAACGTCATGATGTCCGTTCCATTATAGCCAGTTCACCACGTTCTTACCACAACACGCCCTCTCATTTGGAGATGCGTGGGGAAAGGGGCCGCTATGAGGAAGCACCCAAAGGGCGTCCCAGTGCAGTAGTCAGCACGGCTAGTTCCATGGCCCGATCATCTCCATTAACACTAGGGTCAGAGCAGGGAGGCAAAGCCCATCATAGTCCTGTGGGTTATGAGGAAAAAGGCACCTTACGGACCCCTTACCCAGGGCCCTCTCATCGTGGCTCCCCACTGTCTAGAGAAGCAAGCCAAAGGCAGCATGACGGTGGGTATTTGTCAAGAGTCAGTGAGGAAAAATGCATGGATAACTCCACATGCAACATTTTCACTTTCTTGAGAACATATAATCGGTGTACTAATGTACGGAAAACAATAGCAGAGATTAAAATAAAAGCTGTCTCTTTACACTCCAGGTTCCAGTAAGAATCCCCCTCAGGAGAGGAAAGCCACACCAACCCCCAGGGAGATGAGCGCCACTAAGTCCCCACTCCCAGGTGTTCCAGACCAACAGACCTATGAGCGTCTGTTGCAGGGTCTTGGCGCTGCAGACGTGTACCGCCAGATCCCCTTAGCCTTTGATCCTGCAGCGCTGCCCCGTGGCATCCCCATTGACCCAGGTACTACCACAGTCAAATTAGATGAGGTGAAGCTAAAATAATTACCTGTAGGATGTCGGCGTCACTGAGTGTAGCATAAAGTAAATTTTCAAAATGTCAAGTCAATTATATTGAATCATGATCTCAGGCTGGTCTAATTTGAAAAAATATGAGCTTCTTCATCTGTAACATTAGTCCTTGATGCTGGTCCTTCCAGTCCTGTGCAGCCTCATGTTTCCAGTTTTCTTTTTATTCATTTATTATGAGCTGATTAGAGCTCCTTTCATCTAACTTTGACAGGAGTTTTGCTGATTAGTGTGGGGTTGCTGATAACATTAAAAGTGCAACACTGCTTTTTCCTTGATATGAATTTTGGGTTTACTCTACATACATAGGGACTTTAATGACTTTCCTCTGTTATTCAGTACTTTGTGAATGATGAAACTTTTCCTCTCCATGCCTACAGCCTACTACTTGCCTCGCCCCCTTGCCCCCAACCCTGCATACCCTCATTCCTACCCCTACCTCATTCGTGGCTTTCCGGACACTGCCGCTCTGGAGAACCGCCAAACTCTGCTCAATGACTACATCACCTCACAGCAGATGCACCAGTGGCCTGCAGCTGCTGCAATGGCTGCCCAGAGGTCTGACCTGCTGAGGGGCCTCGCTCCACGAGACCAGTCACTTCCTCTCCCCTACTCTGCAGCTCCACGTGGTATGGGGACAGATAAACCACACACATTTGCTTCTTTTGTCTTTGATGTTTCTCAAGTTGTAAACATTTTTACAATCTGATCGATTGAGGTTTAATGAAGCGGTGTTTATAGTATCAGAACATTTTTATTTTTTTTTACTTTTACCCATTTATTATCTACACTGCATGTTGCAGCTTTGGTGGAACCTAGCCCATGTGGCTGTACACAGCATCAACTAAGGTAAAGTCAAATAGTAGTGTACCCAGCTTGAATTTACTTCCACGGGTAACTGTGCTGAGGAAACTTCAAGTCTGTCTGAGTGAAAAAAGGTAAAGTATGTAAGTTTACAAATTAATAATACTGTTTGATTTATTCGTGGCTTACAGAAAACGCAAACATCTGACCCTGATGTAACTCTATTCTTTATTTTGTGGCAAGTGGTACAAGGCAAGGGTGCTAAATGAAGCTGTGCATCCCCATCCTCGCTGTTGTGCAAACACTGTGTACCATTTACATCCTCTCCTACAAAATCTCACATATCCTTTTAGGGCTTTGTTGACAGTTCTTTTTTTTCCTTCTCTTAGGGATCATCGATCTATCTCAGGTGCCACACTTACCTGTCCTGGTCCCTCCCTCTGCAGGGGCAGCCGGTTCCCCAATGGATCGCATCACCTACATGCCTGGGGGAAGCACCAGCTTCCCTGGCAGGCCTTACAACACCTCTCCCATCTCACCCGGTACAAATCTGTTCACACAAGATATCTTTCCTGTTGTCTTTCATCTTGTTGATTTTCATTAATTGTGTTTTTCCTCCTTGCCCTTTTCTATATAGTTGGTTCTTCACACATGAACAAGATGCAAGGCACATCTTCATCTTCAGAACGTGAGCGGGAAAGAGACCGTGAGCGCGACAGAGAGAGGGAACGGGATCGAGAGAGAGACCGGGAACGGGAGAGGGAGAGGGAGCGTGAACGGGACCGGGAGAGAGATCGGGAAAGGGAACGGGAGAGAGACCGGGACAGGGAACGGGACAGAGAGCGTGACCGTGAGAAGAGTGGGTCCCATGGCGTCGTGGAGCATGCTCCTATTTGGCGGCCGGGTATGGACATCCACTTTGTCTACAAATTGAAAGTTGAAAATCCCCCAACACAGATTGTGGAAAAGCAATAGACTAGTGAAATGAGTGTGTTTTCATGTCTCAGGTACAGAGCACAGCTCAGCAAGCAGTAGCAGCACACGACCTTCTTCTCAACCTTATAGCCACCAGCACTCTCCAGTCTCTCCACGCACTCAGGAGACTGTGCAGCAGAGACCAAGCGTACTGCACAACACTGGGGGCAAGACACTGTCTGTCAGTGAGCACTCTGGCTCATCTGTATTACGGTATAGTGCAGTTTATTTGTGTTGTTTACAAAGAAAATGTTACATTTCCCAAAATGGTCCCAAAAGATTTACTGTTTGCATAATGTATGAATACTAAGTGTGGGTTTCTTTTCCCTCCCAGGTCCATGCCCTCAAGCTCAGGGCGGTATCAAGGTTACACTGGCCATCTGAGGACAGGTATGCCCCCTGAGGCCTATCCACCTGCCATGGACTCAAGTATAGCCAAAGAGCAGAGTCGTGATGGAGGCAAAAATAGGGGAGGTCTGCCTAAGCATGTACAGGATCAGCATGGAGCCTCCAATAAATCTGACCCCAAGTTGTCCAACCTCAGTCCAGGAGGACTATACCCTGGTTCTTATCCCTCGGGTTCAAGCCGACCCCAGCATCTGCTGCCTCCCCAGTCGGATAACCCTCCTGGCCGTGGAGAAAGCGGTACACCTAGTAGGGAAAAGACTCAAAACAAACAGATGTCCATTCAGGAACAAGAGCTCCGAGCACTCGGTAAGACCACCATGACTGCGGCCAACTTCATAAACGCGATTATTATACGTCAAATTTCATGTGAAACGGGGATGCCAGAGACGGGCTCGCTTGTTGCCAACAGCGCCAATGATGGTAAGATGCTCTGGATCCCAGGGTCCCCTCATCACCCAGACCCTCCCTCGTCAGTCTGTGGCCTATTGCACGCTGTGGTGGTTGGCATTATCAAATCAGCCCAATTCATTTACATTTTTTTTCTTTCAGTGCTCTACTATTTGCTTTTCCCCAATTTATTAGCCTTTCTTTACAGGCTTAAAGACCACCAAGGGTTGAAATCAAAATGAGAAATTTCAAGAGACAGTTTGAAAGCTTGAAGCATCTAAAATGTTAATAACAAACAGCTTAAGGCAGAATTTACCATGAGGAAAATAAGATCCGAGGTGTCCTTTAAGGTGTCATTTGAGTTAAAAGCTGGTGGCACATTAAGGCAAAAAAAATCCTTTGCTGCTTGTTTCTTTTTTTTTTTTTTTTTTTTTTGGAAGAAGATGTGACTCAAATTTAACATGTGGCACCCCTCCTCCCTCACATTCGGCTGCTTGAAACAGAATATTTCACCACATGCAAGTGGGCATGACGAGAATATTTTAGACACTTGGAAAGACATGGAGGCTTTTATAACCCTGTTAAATGAGACTGCCTGTAATCCGAACACTTTTATATGCATTGGCTCCTCTTTAGTTCCACATGTCTTACAAGGCACTACTTTCCTTGTAATGCCTTGTCCTTTACAGTGAAAAAAAAACCCAAAATTAAATCCAGATAGTGTAATGTAGTGTATGATGAGACAATTAAAAAAAGAGTTGATAGTTTGCTGTGGTAGATTTTTTTTTTTTTTTTTTTTTTAATTTTGGTGTTATTAAACCGCATTTAGTCACAACAGCAATTATAACATTTTCTAAAAGCATTACCAACCACTAAACTGACTACCTGGGGTCCTAGAGAGCACTATTATTGCACAAGAAGAGGGTGGGAAAGCTGTCCCCGGGGGAGGGGGGTACTGCAGCTTCTGGCCCCCAAATCTCTGCATGTTCCTATTTATGGCTCACAGTAATTTATGCTGATTTTTTTTTTTTCTCATTTTTTTTTCTTGACACACATGCCAAATGCTCAACACATCTCTCTCTCAATCAAGCCGCTGGGAATTTGTCTGTTATTTGGAATGTAATATTGTTTTGTTGGTTTGTGCTTGTAGAGCAATGTGTCACACATATTTATACAAACCTGCAAAAGACCACCGCATGCTGACTTTAAATGAGTATTGCAGGTTAAAATATTCCTTCATAGGCAGCATGCCACAAAAAAGAAGTCTGCAAGACTGTGTTATTAATAGGGTACCTTGTTGTTGGCATGTAATAAGAGTCACTTGTAGGCAGGACTATATGGAGAAATACAAGATATTTACAGGGTTAGTAGCTCAGCCATTTGTTGTTGCTAGTTGACAACACAAACGACAACATAAAGTCCCCCGAAGGGAATCATCCTCTGGGAGGCTGTGTTGTCAGTCCAGCCCCCCATGCTCAACTTGCATCATCCTCTGAGATAAATACTGTGGTGGTGTAATAGTTGTATAAGAAAACACACAGTGAGATGTTATGCCCAGCAGAAGACCAAAAAAAAGACTTGAAATTGGCTTGGCATGTCCTGTGGAGCATGCAGGTGGAGAGGCTTTGCATTGAAGGCTTTTGTTTTAAGAGCTCTGCTTGTTTGATTAGTTATTTATCTCTAGTATTGATATTTTCACTCCTATATGGATCACAGCCTGCAGTATTGATACACAGAATTCTCTTGACTCTAAAGTTGGCCTCCTGAATGTTTTATCTGTCAGCTAAGCCTAGATGCTCTGCAGTAAATCAGTTAAAATTGACTTACTCTGACCTTTCCACTTATGAGTCAGGCATGCAAATGCAGCCTAGTTTACTGTAATTTCTGCTCAAAGCTAGGCTTGCGCAGTCAGGTATGCAAAGAATACGCTAAAAATACCAGACATCTGAGATCACATGTCAGATAGGTTCCGCAGGAAATATTGCTGTTTGGCTTTCATGTGCAGGTGCAACATGAAATGTTGAAATTCTGCATCCACCATATGACCTGATGGATGGACATATCTTAAATATGCATGTTATCATTAACACATTTCTGAAATTGTTAAATTTAAAATCAGACTGAAAAACCCAAACTAATTCTAAATCTTGTGTGGATGTGTTTATTTTCTGTTTTTGTGTTTGTGTGCCTGGTTCCACATGTGTGTCTGTGTTTGTTTAGGACTCTCAGCTCAACAGAAAATGGAGCCACTTAGTCTGTACCGTCCTCCGTCTGAGGAGAGGCTGTCCCCTGGCCAACAGCCCCTGTCCCCCTGTGTGAAAGGCAGCCAGAGAGTGGTCACCCTGGCCCAGCACATAAGTGTAAGCCTGTTCAGCCACAATGTGAAAATAACAAAAACCATAACAGAATATTATCATTGCATATCTGCCTTTGACCAAGTATCAGTAAACTCAAACCCTGTAGATGTTAATGCACAGTGATTGAAGGGAATCTGTCTCTGTGGTAACAGGAGGTGATAACTAAAGACTACACTAGGCAGAGCCAGCAGCAGCAAAGCTACCATGGCTCACCGGTCCTGGATCTGACCCGTCCACCCAGTGCCTCCCAGCCCCCACCCACCGCACAGGAATCTGCCCAGGGAGGACGCTACTCGGAGGCTCTTGGAGGAGAACGCAACAGAGACCGGTAGGAATGACAGTCAACCATCTTCTTTACTACAGCATACAGATTAAATTTAGCAGAGATGTGATTTCTTTTTGAGTAGCTAAACAGAAGTGGGATGTCTGCAGGTCCTTAAAATATTTTAAAATCAGATCTTTAAATGTGAGATCTTAGTCTTAAATATATATTTGAAAACTCCTAATTGTAAAATGAAGCAGCAGTATTAGGAGAGCAAAGTTGCGCACATCACAATTTAGCCAAAAGTGTGACTTAGGCAATTATCCTATCAGGAAAACACTTTATTTTCTTTACACTTGCACTTGGCTTCTTAACAATGTATGTTTTGGCCATGGCTATGGCCACAGTACTGTGGCACAAAATATCAGTTTGTCTATTGCCACAGACCAATCAAGTGTTAGCATTTGTACTAGAGCCAATCGCGTCTACTGTTCTATGAACTCATTAGCCTCGTGTTGCCACAGTACTGTGGGGGTATATGGTGTCTACTTCAGTGCATTGTTGGTGCATTTTGCTACCACAGTACTGTGGCAATTGATGGAAGAAATGACCAATTGGTGATAGTATATAGTATAGAATAGGAATTATTGTTCTAAATACTCTGTGTTGTTTTATGGTGTTCTTTGCTTTGGAGGCTGGAGAAGGTGGGCGGAGCTACATGTTAGATGTGGCAGGGTGCTGTGTGACTTCAGTTCTGTGTCAGTTCAGTGTATTGAATATGCTGTGGTCCTGTGGAATTCTGCACTCTGAATGTTGTCCCAGTGGCTGATTTATATCAATGTCAGATTTGCCTACCTACTCCACTCCCTGCCCCATTTGCGAAAAAAAAAAAAAAAAAAAAAAGGGAAATGCTATTTGACTATGTTGCAGTTCGATACGTTACTGAGTGAACTAAATGTCCACTGTGACTCAGGTTGACTTATTCGCTGTATGATTGCCTTGGTACTTTTTCAGGATGTAAGTTACCAGTCTAGTCATGATATAACAGGGCTGCTGATTGGCTCTGTGGTAACATTAAACCGATATTTCGGGCCACAGTATTTTGTCAATAGCCACTTGGCTATTTTTATTCACCAAATACACTCTAGTTACCATGTTGCTACATAAAACCTAGCTCTGCTTGGGAGCCTTTATATTTACCTGCTGTGATTTACTCAGCCTTAAATTTGGTTGAAAAGGATATTGAAAAGGTCTAAAAGCTATTAAGTGAATTGCCTTTTAGCTGTAGACACTGTGGAGATTGACAATTGCTGACCAGTAGCATTCATGGCTACATAACTCAAATGCCTTGTGTTTATTCTTTCCAGGTCTCCACCTCAGCCCAAGACATCACCTGTCAGTGTTTCTAATGATGGCATTGAACCAGTTTCTCCTGCTGGAGCCAACTCTGAACCGGATGTCCAGGGTGGAGCCTCTTACCCCAACGAACAGGCGGAGCAGGGGTAAGGCTTTACATGACCTCCTATCTGAACAAAGCCAGAACAAAGCACTGATGTCAAAATATGTACAGATTTTGCTTGACTATAAAATGAGATTGTTACAAAATGTTTGCCTACCAAAATCCAGCTTTTCAGCAGCCAGTGTATTATTTCACATGTGTCAGTCGTAACATGTGTTGTCCTGGGCCTGTTTTCCAGAATGGGCTCCCGTTCTCCTCCTAATGCCTCGCAGCCGCCAGCTTTCTTCAGCAAGCTGACAGAGAACACCTCCGCTATCGTGAAGTCAAAGAAACAGGAGATGATCAAGAAGATGACTGTGGTCGGAACTGAAAACGATTTCAGTAAGTCTGACCTCAGCACAGACAAGAGACTTTGTTAAATGTTAAGGAGTTCAGAAGCTTTTAAAGGCAAACCCTGTTCACACTTTCAGATGCTGGTCAGCCAGGAACAGAAATCTTCAATATGCCAGCGTCCACAGCTGCAGGTAATCTCTCCATTTCATCAATTATGAATACAACACTGCTCATGACAGGTTTCTTTTAAGTGTCACCAAAACACTACTGCACTGCTGTCAAACATAAGGCCTGTGGGCCAAAACCAGAACACCAAGGGATCCAATCTGGTCTGCAGAATGAGAAGTGTAAAAATATATTGAAGTCAAGAGCATTATTTATAGGTTATTATTATTTTACTGCTCTGGCCCGTTTTAGATCACATTGGTCTGCTTGTGGCCCCTGAACTAAAATGAGTTTGACACCACTGCTATCCTGCATCCTTCTGAAAACTAAACTAACTTCAGTCTGTTTGCAATGTCTGTTAAACAGATGTCAGCTACTGCACTGAGTAAATAATGCTAGAATGAACTGTGTATATATGTTGTTCTCATGCAGCCCTTAGTATTCTAACAATAGGATACTGCAAAAAGCTAAATCTTATCAACTATATTTTTCTCATTTATAGTCCAAATATCTCATCACACTTAAAATAAGACATAATCACATAAAGAATAACTTGTGAAATATGAGTTTATTTTTAAACGATAGATCTTTATGTTAAGAAATCTTTTGGAATAAGTGAAAATTATCTTGGTAAGATTTGTTGAAATGAGATTTTCAAGATCTATTGTCTAAAAATAATTACTTATCTCACTTACAAGTTATTCTTCAGGGGATTATGTCTTATTTTAAGTGTGATGAGATGTTTTGACTACAAATGAGAAAAAATACACTTGGTAATATTTTGATTTTTGCAGTGTATTGATGAGAGGAAAAGAATCCAAAAATTGTCAGGAGGACATGGGGATCATGACTTAATCGTGTGGGTTTGTCACCATCTTGTTTCCTTCACAGGACCTGTGAGCGTCCGCAGCCATCCAGCCCCAGAGGCTCCTGGAAACTCGATAGGCTTGGAGGCCATCATCAGAAAGGCCTTAATGGGCAAATATGATGATCAGTCTGAGGAGCGGTGCCCATCCAACGCTGGGTCCAGTGTTCCTGCTCCCATGTCTGTGTCTGATGGACGTGCAGATGACTGTTTCTCACAAGGTGCGTGTCAAAGCCTTGTCTGCTATTGTTTTGGTCCAAACCTGAGCACTGGAACAGTGTTCACACTGACTCAAGCAAAGAGCATCAAAGTGGACAGAAATCCACAGTCTAATATAAGTGGACTAAAACACCCAGTTGTGAAAACTCTGTGTACACATCTATACTGTGGAACAGCCTTCTCTCAGAAATCAGATTCGCTGACATGCATTTCAGTCGTTAGATCAGTGCCAGTGTCCTAACAGCAGCTCTCAACAGTGCTGGAAATGTTTGTACATGAGTCTCTTCTTCTGTGAATTTAACCCACACTGTGTTTGCAGGTGGGGGAAAGTCCTCAAAGGGCAGTGGACGTTCTAATGGGCGCAAGGCCAAGTCCCCGGGCCCAGGCCTGTCAGGGGGAGAGAGGCCGTCCTCGGTGTCCTCAGTCCACTCAGAGGGAGACTGCAACAGACGAACCCCCCTCACGAACCGTGTGTGGGAAGACCGACCCTCGTCTACAGGTAGAAAAAACCTATTGAACCTATTGATTGATGGTGCATTTTACATGAATACAAATATAAACTACTGCAGATGCAGACTGCGCTCTCTGGTGGCAAAGCCCTATATTTTTAATGCTCATCCAACCATGTCCTACCTATAGAAAAAAATCAGTAGTAGAACCCTGGAATACAAGTTCCTTTTACACTTGACATAGTTCAGGTTTGTAGAAACATATGAATGCAACCTCAGTTTCCTGTTAATAGGGAACACAGTGCATCTGTGCAGAATTAGCAAAGCAGACACTGATATTTATAAAATCAAACTGAAACGAACCTTTACTTGATTGCTTAAATTGGATTTGGATTGCAGAGGAACATGATGGAGACACTAGAACTCAAACTATTCTTTGTGTGCTTCTCCAGGTTCAACACCCACTCCCTTCCCGTGTAACCCGTTGATCATACGTTTCCCCAGTGGGACGGTGTCTGCTCCATCTCCCTCCTCCGGTCAGGGGCCCCAAGGTCCAGGTTCAGGTCCCGGACAGGGTCGGACCTGGGAAGAGGAGCCCAAGCCCCTACTCATGTCTCAGTACGAGACCCTGTCTGACAGCGAGTGACCTGACGCACCGCTGTACTCCAGCACCCGCTGACAGTTGACCACCTCTGTGCTGCTGCAGCCGCTCATCCAAACACACCCACGCACACACACGCACACACACACACACGCGCACGCACGCACAGGCGTTTTTCTGCTGAGGCATCTGTAAACCTGCCCACACCATTCCACGTATTTCCTCCATCAGTTGTCGGCAAGGATTGGGTCCTCTCCTGCTTTCACACACCTGAGACGCTGAGCACCAACGAGCTGGAACACTGCTGCTCCATGTGTGTATTTGCGCTTATATGTTCTGCATTCACTCCAGGACTGCTCTTAAGGACAAATCACTTTTTTTTTTTTTTACTTTACTACTTTTCCTCACTGGCCTTATCAGAATTGACCCACTGAGCTGCACCTTTTGGCCGCAGTGCTGTAATGTGCTCACGCTTCTGCGGACGGTGTTGTGGGTCTGGTCGGGGGCCTGATGACGGATGCTCTTGCTCTGAGTGCTGGGAGCAGGGGCCCACACAGCCGGGACCCTCTGAGGTTTCTTCACAGTGAACTCCAGGTGCAGGCGGCCTGTGCACTGCTACCACTACAAGAGAAAACGTGCGAGACGAGAGAAGAATCAAGGCGCGGTTTTGGTTCTATCTTTTCTCCTTTTATTTCAGTCAGTCCAGTCTGTGTTTGGAAGGTGAACTGAATCTTGCGTACATTTTGATGGTGAACTTTTGATGGTGTCATTTGTTGTCTCTTATCTGCAATGATGTATCTTTTTTTGTTTATTTTTCTTTTGTTTTTGGCAGGGTCTGGGGGTAAAGATTGTTCTGCGGGAGGGTCATATCATTGGTTTACAGGGTAAACATATTGTTCATTGCTGATGTCATTATATATTAAGGATGGTCCTGAAGAATGGCAAAGGCCTGTTGACTTCAGGCATCCGTATGTGGTGATGATTTGCCAGATGGATGGCACTGAGACAAGTGACACTTTCTCACTGTTTTTATATTAACCATGTCTGTGTTTGTTGAACCAGTTTTTTGGATGTTAAGCACTTAGCTGTCAGTCTGTTCACAACGGCATTTTTAAGAATCGATGTTTCCATGGCAGGTGAAGAATGATCTCAAGAACATAGAGCATAGAAAGTCCACTGTGGAAGTATCCTCCAACACCTATCCGTTTATTCTGGTCTTGCCACCGATATTCTTTAGCGCTCCCACTCTCAAAGCGACAATCACATTACGGTAAACGATGATGAAGCCGCTTCGAGCAGGTGCAGACCAACCTTAAAGCTGCTTAAAGGCAAATTCCTCAGCATCCGACGGAGTTTGTGGGGACAAATAAAGCCATCTTTCTATGACCCATGGTCTGTGGCGGCGGCGGCTTCAGCTTGGCCTGCCTGAATCTAGGAGCTGTTGTGACAGTCTGACCTCTGACCTGTTATGTCTAGAGGAGGCGCTCCATCCAGGCTCCTCGTCTGGACACAATTTGTACAGTTATGAGATATTCCTAGTGTTAAGTGCCATTTATTTTACATATACAGTACTGAAGTTACCAAGTGACGCACAAACTCTATAGTTCAGCCCCCCCATGCCAGGGTTTATACTGTTCAAGCAGGGAAATTGGAAAACAAAAGCAAATGAAACGTCCTCTTTTTAAAATAAATTTTTATTTTATTTTTTGAATTGCTCTCATTACGGCCTTCACTTTTCACTGTTTCTCTTCTAAATACGATATCACAGGACACCGGTTTTAAAGGTCTTCTCCAAACTGACAGCTGCGACACACTTCAAGTGTACTTCATGCGCCCTTTGTGTTTTTACGGGTTAGAAGAAGTGAAGAGGAAGGTGTTCAGAAGCGTGGCGGTAGTTTTCTGTAACCTCAGTTGCATTAACGTGTCCTCTGCTTTTACTCGCAGTATTTTAAAGGTCACCCTGTCGATAAATGCTGTGGTGCTGTGAGGTGTTTTCCGGCCTGTGGCTTGTTTTTGTTTTTTTGTTTTTTTTAGAAGATATTCGCTCTCTACTGTCACAGCCGACTCACCATCACAACACACATATGACTGTTATAGGACTACCTCCTCTCCCTCCTTCATCTTACCTGTCGATGGTGACGCTTTTAGCATGCCACATCTCAACCGTTCATGTTTTTAGGTCTGATGTTTTTTTGTTTTCTATCAAGGTAATGTAAAGACTGACCAACTTGTCAGGCAAAGACTAAAATTCAGCCAGGCTTTGTATATCGGTCTCTCTGCTTGGTATGTTATGTATCCACTGATGAAATTGAAGAATGTGACAGAAAACAGACTAAGCCATATCCAGCTGTTCCCTAAACCGATCATAGACTAATACATTGTTTTTAAAAGCATACAGAAATGAATTTTTAAGAAAAAAAAAAACACATCCATTTTTTTTCTTTCTTACGGTTTGTTTTGATTTACACTCATGTCTTTTGTTGCATTTAAAATCACGTAACCGTTCAGACCTAAATGATAAAGTAGATTGTTGTGTTCCCTAGACTGTCCAAGGGTGGGCGGGAGGATGGGTGGGAGGGGGATTGACAAACAGTACAATGTTCAACCATTTTGTGCATACTGATTTTTTGATTTTTTTTTTTTTTTTTTTAAATATAACCCACTGTATAATAGCAAGGATTGTATATAAACTGAAGAGATGTAAATATTTATGTGGCTTGCTTCAAGGTTGGTATTACGAAAAAAAAAGAGGAAAAAAAAAAAAAGAAATATTCACATGGTTAAATTCTACATGCCCACCAGCAAGCTTTGTGGATAGCAGTGTAAAAATGAAAAACAAAAGACACTGCCTTAATGTTTAAATAAAAAGCTTATTGCCATTTATGGTCTTAGAGTGGAATTATTTATTACTTATGGAGGTTGGTCTTAAATATTTATTTCCTCTTCGTTTTGGCCCCAAGAGTTAGAACAGGATTGATGTGATGATTGTGGAGCTCCACCAGGGGGCAGTATGAGCACGAGTTGCATATAAATTAATCTGAGATGAACAAGGATGATAATGGAGTTAGCAAAAATGTAACTTATTTCTACTCGTGTACTATACTTCAGTAAAAAGTTACGGTAGTTACTGATGGATACTTAATTTTCACTTCATCCATGTGTTTATTTATCTAAGTTCATCTGAAAGCCTTAGATCAGGGGGGTCAAACTCATTTTAGCAGGGGCCACATTTGATCTGAAGTGGGCCGGACTAGTAAAATAACATAAAAATATATAAATAATGTCAACTCCAAACTTTTCTATATGTTTTAGTGTGAAAAAAGTAAAATTACTTTATGAAAATGTTTACATCTACAAACTGCTTTAAACATAATGTGAATAATATGAAGAAACTGAAAAAAAAAAAGTGTCATTTAACAAAATTCTGCTTCAGTTTATCATTTCCACAGGTACATTATAACTTATAGATCACTGTGGATCTACAAATACACAAAACATTCAATAACAGATAATATTGTTAAATTTGCACTTCTCTTAAAACACTTCAGGTTGTTCATATTTCCTCAGATTATTCACGTTTTGCAAAATTATACTTTGTTTTGGTGTAAGTACATGAAAATATTTACAGAGTTGTGACTATTTATTGTATATTATGACAGTATTTTATCAAACTGACCCACTTGAAATTGAATTAGTCTGTATGTGGCTCCTGAACTAAAATGATTAAAATCTTAGTTTAATTTTTGTATTTCACAAAGTCATCATAAGGGCCGGACTGGACCCTTTGGTGGGCCGGATTTGGCCCCCGGGCTGCATGTTTGACACCCCTGCCTTAGGTAATAGTTACTTTTCAGATGAAGTTTTTACCTAATGGATAATATAACACTCTTTGAAATTCAGCACATTGTTAAAGATTAAACCGGTTTCTGTGTTCATATTTCAGACGGCTGAGTCATTAACACCCACCCTCCCCTCTAAACTCCTCAGTAGCTTAAACTGTTGGAAATGTTTATCATCTAACAATATATCAAAAAATTCAAGTCAGAAGGAAAAGGTCTAAAAACATGTTTATACACCAGAGCATTTTTTTCCCTTTTTTTTTGTCCCATTAATTACGTGGTGAGCCCTTCGTTTTATCAGGTGACAGATATGACAGTAGATATAAACGATTCCTAATGTATAAAGTACTGGAGTAGAGGAGTGCAGTAAAAGTACAAGTGCTATATCAAAAAACTGACTTGAGTAGAAGTTGAAGTGTTCTTTAAACATCATACTTAAGTGAAAGT
>JAQQZY010140224.1:0-17590 GCA_030068375.1 Ostorhinchus rueppellii
ATCTATCTATCTATCTATCTATCTATCTATCTATCTATCTATCTATCTATCTATCTATCTATCTATCTATCTAGTTCCAACTCTAAACTGATAGAAGTCGCATTTCGTACGTAATAGGAACAAACACACAAAAAATTGGATTCCACCCAAAAATCCTGACCTGCTGTGTGAACATGGCCACAGTTGAAATGTAACAACGTGAACACAGATAACATTATGTACAGGAACAGAGTTATTTGGAAATCCATTGTCATGATGTAACATTATTAATTATTATTATTTATGTTTCTTATCCATAAAATGCCAAAAAATCCAAAATTCAAAGGGAGGGAATACTTCTAGGACCCGAAAAAAGTTTGTTGGATGTGCTCTTTGGATTTAAAAAGTAGATGCCAAACAGGAAGGAAACTCCAAGGTGCTCTGTTTTAACACTGAAATGCTTTTATTCTCACGGCAAAGTCATGAACAGTTGCAGAAAAAAATATTATTCTACCCTTGTTTTCTTCAGTTTCTTGTTCATTTTAAAGTTTGGTCCAACTAAAGCTACATTTGTTTGGACAACTAATGTGGACCAATGTGGGTGTTTTTACTTATTTTATTTATTTATTTGTTTATTATTTTTGGTTTAAGTTTTTGTTTGTAGTAGTAGCAGTAGTTGGTTTTTGAAAAATTGGAACACTGTAAAACTGGACGTGCGTATTTCTGTACTGAGAGAATATGTACAGTGGTGGAAAATTATTATTATTCCACCTTTTTTTAAAAAAAAAAAAAAAAATTGAGTTTCTTGTTCATTTTAATGTCTGGTCCAACAAAAGGTCCATTTGTTTGGAAAAATACAATAATAACAACAAAAACAGATGATAGTAGTTTAATTTCACAGCTGATTTCTATCCATTTAACATGTTTTCTTGATAAAAACCAAAATCTCTTCAGTTCTTCCATCAGTATCTGTGACAAAAACAGAGCTTTTACACATTCATGTTTTCTTTTCTGTCTGTTTTAGTCACATGACACACACACAGGAGTTGGGACTGGATTACAGAACCATTATTTTTGATGACGTCTGATGGAATATTAATTTCTTATGTGTCTGAATTAAACCAAAACTAATATGTAAAAATATTAGAAAACAGGGACATTTGTGCTGAAAAATAACTACATGTATGTTTCCTACTTTGAACATTTTCCTGGTGGTACTTAAACACAACATACTTTTGCTTAAATACAGGATCTTAACGCTTTGCCCGTCATTAAACCAAATTGCCAGTTACTTCTTTGACTTCTTTCCGACTCTCTGAACTGGTGTTATTTCCGTGTGGAGGCTGCAGTAGCAGTTATTAAAAATGCAATTCATGTTAAATTTATGTAGATGTAGGTGGTGATTGTGTAACTGCAGCAGTAACACTGATTAACCCGGTGTACTTGTGTTTTTTTTTGTTTTTTTTTTTAAATCAGCGTTCTTTGTTGTTGTTGTTGCTGAGGAAAGGTGCCTCACAGAAACACACCGCTCAATGTTCAATTTAATTAAAACACAAATAGTTATGTACCCTTCAGCTTGTTGCAGCTAATCCTATCTTTTTCTTAATGCCATGCTAGGAAATGTTCTGTAGCCGAGTTTAGTCTGTGAGAGGGAAAAGTATCTACCCTATTGTCCTTAGAGGTAAAACTGGAATTGAAACATTAACAATTTAAAGGTAGAATATGTAATATTTGTACATGTTTGTGTGGTTGCAGGGTGTTTGTGTTGTGTTGGGCTGATGTTAGCTGACCTCATGTCTGTGCACAAAATACAGATGTTTATTATTAGACTGTGTTTAAGGTCATCAAATCATTGTTTTTTTTGCTAGCGTGGTGGTGGTGTAGCCATCATTAGCTACAGTGATACATCTGCCACAGTGTTTTCCTTTAGATTTTATTTGTATTCTGTTTTGTGGATGCTTAATGAGATAGTTCCCAAAGGTTTTAAGCCATGTTATTATCAGTTCACTCACTGGAAATAATAAAAAAAGAATTCACACACATTTTAAACATCTATATATAGTTATGTAGATGCATTAAATGTTGCTATTGCTCATTATCTTTCCAGTAAACAGGATCCAAATGGGTGCATCTATGAAACCGGACATGGGACTAAAAATTCAAACCAGATCAAGAAGAAGGTTATGAAACAAGTTTGGAAGCACTTTGGGTTTATTTTAAATAGAAATACAAACAGATAAAAGAGAAACTATTTTTCAGATAAAACACATTTTTATGTTTTTTATATGATTTGTTTTATACAAAAATCCGCGTGTAACATGGTCAAAAGGACACAAAAATTATGCTACTATTACTGTTACTATTTTTTCCAATATCTTTTTATTCTCTCACGTACATTTTGGGAATCGGAGTAAAAATGCAAGGCAGAGTGTTTCACAAAAATGACCACTTTTGCAAAATCACTCATGATTTATGTGCGTTTAAGTGGGCAGGTTCTGCATGTAACACCAGTGGACACGATGGGTTACACACAAAACCTGGATAAAGACTGAGATTTATGGAAAAACCTACATGTGTGGATTAGAAAACCATGAGGATCGACACGTTTAAAACAGTGTCTGTATTTATAGTCTATGTAAGAGCATTTACAGACATGTTTTCAGATCTAATGCGTTGACACCTATAGGTCGCTTTAATGTCCATATTTGGGTCCCATTTTGGGCCAAATATTTTATTAAAATTTCCTTAATTATGGGATGGCTCAGAGTAAGAGTATAATTTTTTTGTATTTAACTGTCTTCATTAGGTCCATTCTGGGGTAAATATGTCTACATTTACCTTTTATTATTGGGTGTAAACAGGTGGCAGGTACCAAAAGGAACCCAGTTTCATAGAAGCACCCACATGCACGTGAAATATATATGTACAGATACTGTATTACATATTCCAAGACAGTAAACGATTGTCGTTTTTTTTTAACCTGCCACCGCCACCCCTCTTCAGAGGACAACTTTATTTTTAATTACAGACTGTGTTTAAGTAACGATCTCCAACTTTATATTCACGAGTTCATCCAATCCTCCCTAGAGGGAGGGGTCATATACACAAAAGCATACAGGGACAGGACAAGACAAGACAGTGGGACAAACAGAGAGAAGATAAGATAGTGGGACAAACAGACAGAAGACAAGATAGTGGGACAAAAAGAAGACAAGATAGTGGGACAAAACAGACACAAGACAAGATAGTGGGACAAAAAGAAGACAAGATAGTGGGACAAAACAGACATAAGACAAGATAGTGGGACAAACAGACAGAAGACAAGATAGTGGGACAAACAGAGAGAAGATAAGATAGTGGGACAAACAGACAGAAGACAAGATAGTGGGACAAACAGACAGAAGACAAGATACTGGGACAAAAAGAAGACAACATAGTGGGACAAAACAGACATAAGACAAGATAGTGGGACAAACAGACAGAAGATAAGATAGTGGGACAAAACAGACATAAGACAAGATAGTGGGACAAACAGAGAGAAGACAAGATAGTGGGACAAACAGACAGAAGACAAGATAGTGGGACAAACAGATGGAAGACAACACAGTGGGACAAGCCAGGTAAGTGGTTGCTGTTGAAAACAACCAAACAAACCATTGTCTTGCAGGCAGCTGCAGTAACGTGACTGTTGATACAAGGACATTTAAGTCATATGATAAATCTGTTCTTTTTCTCTATTGTGATTCCAAAATTCCATTGAAACGATGGATTATGGACAAAACTGTGAAATTAAGACCTGAATTGGAATAATCTGGATCCCTTTAAAAGAACAAGTGATTACCTTCCTCTGAGTTCAAATGAAGTTGAAACAAGTCTCTGGTGAAATGGTATTAAAGGCTTAAATTGGAGCGTATGAGCGTTTCTGTCGTTGTATGTGAGTGTAAATGTGGCGGTGCTCACACCAGGCAGCGTTTCCACCCCGGAGCTGTGGATGTGGGTGTTTCTGGAGCCTCGGTGTCATTTGCCTCCAAACAGTAACACTGTTGTTGATCAGCAGTTGTTTACAAAGCGCCAGGAGGATGGAACTAATTTGATCACGCCATATTCCCCCGTCCCTCTCCCTCTCTCTCTCCGGAGACCGGTTCAATTTGAGCTCCTTTTCCGTTCTTCGTAGCAGGCCGCCACGAGTTGATTCTGACAGCAATTATGAATATCATGTTCCACTCAAGTGGTCGTGAGCAGGGGACTAATGAAGATCTCACTGAATCATCTGTTCTCCAAATCACTTAACTGCATCTTCATTAGGAACTTCGCAGCCTGGAGGAAATTTAGGGACTCTGGTGTACGACGCAGGATCCCACGCAATGTTCAGGATTTTAGACGAGGAAAACTCACATCCACGGCTTTCACTTCACCTTCAACTCCTGAACCCAAATGATGTGGCTCATAAATACAGCAAGTCCTCAGAACTGTGTAGCTGAAGAACCCTATGGATTTCAGCTTCTTTATGAGTGTTGTAAGTCATCCACATGGGGACACTTTGGTTCAAAATCAGTTTTATGGACAGAAATCAAGCATTAATAGGCCGACTGAGAACAACTTTGGTTCACATTGATTGTCTGATGGCATGATATTTTACTTTTTTAAATGGAATTCTTCTTTTCCCACATGTCCCTGTGCTCTCCATAAACTGTAAATGCTCTGCTTGGCTCTGAATTCTTCATTCATTCAACTCCACAGGTCCATGTTCAACCCTATTTCTGACTAATGACACCAGAGAGGTGCTTTGGAGCGCTGGCCCTTTAAATGCACAGGAGACACTTCAGGCCCAGGGGCGGGGCCAAGGATGCCAGTAGATGAATCCGCAATTGATAAAGAATTCTAACGTTAGCTTCCCTTGTTATTGCTGATCGAAGAGATCATGCTAATGCTAACTAGCTTCTTAAAGCAGGGTTGGAGTTAGTAATGAACATATGTCCATGTGGACAGTGGACTGTCTTCTGTCGTCTGCACCCATTGGCTGAACACCAACAGGAAACAGAACTGTATCTATGCATTTTTGATTCCTTAAGGTCTCACGGTCTAGCTGTGTTTTTGTGTGTTTGTACAACGGCGTATTAGGGCCAAATAAGAAAATTTAAAAAACACCTGCCGTTATGAGAATAAAGCTGTTTTATAATGAGAATAAAATTGTAGTTTTAATAAACTCATTATTTAACTAGAATAAAGTCATAATATTTTGAGAATGAAGTCGCATCCACTCATTGAACAATGGAGAACTTGGAACATTTTGTGAAGTTATACTTTCATTTGGGGTTTACGTACAGTCAAATACTGAGCACTTTAGCCCCGCCCACCATCAACACATTATCATTGGTCTAAGGATTTTGAAGTGAGTTTGGACACGTGTAGGTTTGTTTCATCGTAATAATCAAAAAGAAAAGTTTGACTTTATTCATGTTAAATAATGAGTTTTTTTTTTTTAAACTACGGCTTTATTCTCGTAATGACAAGCATTTTTATTTTCTTATGTGGCTCTAATATGCCGTCATATGTTTGTTTGGGTTTTTTTTTAATTGGGCAATTAAATTATGGCCAAAAAGTGTGTTATAACGCAAGAGCTACTGAACATGTACGAAGTAAAATATTACTGGAAACTGATTAGTAATGCCTTACATAACTGCGTTACTTTTGTAACATGTTACTCCCTACACTGTTAGAGAATAAGGAAATTAAAACCAACAATAATCAGATGCGTACCTCACCTTAATATTATGGTCTGTTCAAATTTTCTACTTACGAAACTACTTCCAGAACGGATTAATTTCGTAAGTAGAGGTACCACTATATACTGTTTTCATCCATTTATGTACTTAATTCTTTAGTTTTAAAATACATATTTTTATATTTATTTGGTAACAGTGGCTTTAATTTCTAATTTTTGCTGATTTATTATGTGATTTATCCATAATAGCAGCTTTAGGAATCCATAATAAGAGTGTTTGAACATATGGATTCATTCATTTCATCATAAAATCGTCTTAAGTCCCTGCACATTTCCTCCGTTTCAGTTGGAGCTGGTTCTTCTATTATTAAAGGTGGCATCTGTAGCGTAAGGTCGCTGGGCTCCGCCTCCTCAGGTGAGTGTCAGCTGATTGACCCAGGTCGACCCCGGGGCCAACGAGGGGCCTCACCCTGTCAGAGACGTTTCAACGACCTCCATGTGAGCGCCGCATGCGAGCGTCACAGGCTCCAAGTGGAAAACACCAGAGGAGGAAGACACCGGCTCAGAGGAGGAAGGACGGAGAGGATGAGTGGAATGTAAATACGATTATCAGGGGGGTCCAACATAAGGCTCTCAGACCAAAACCGGTCCAACAAAGGGTCTGATGGGGCCCTGGGAGGATTTGAAAAGTGGAAAAATTACACTGAAGATATTATGAATCAAATTGATTATTGATTTATTGATTCATCTATTTTCTATTTGTATTATTTTAGTTCAGGAGCCAAATCTGAAGTGGGTCAGACCAGAAAAATACATAAGAACCTATAAATATGGACGACTCCAAATGTTTATTTATGTTTAACTGTTAAAAAAAAAAAAAAAAATTTTTACACTTATGAATTATCCTTTCATAAAAATGTGAATAACTTTAAGAAATATGAACAACTTGAAATATATTAAAGAGAAATGCAGGTAATTGGACCAACAATGTACACGTGTAAATGATAAACTGAGGCAGAATACTGTTATAATTACACTTATTTTTCTTAATAAACTTCGGGTTTTTCCACGTTATTTACATTTTTTAAGGACAGTTTGTGGATATGAACATTTTCATTACATAATTTGAATATTTTTCACCATAAAACACAGAAAACAGTTTGGATTTGACATTATTTATAGGTTCTTATGTTATTAATTTACTGGTCCAACCCACTTCAGATTGTATGAACATATGACCCCTGAAGTAAAACGAGTCTGACACCCCTGATATATAGTTTGATTACTTACTACTACTATTATTGTTGTTATTTTATTATTATTATCCTAACTTTAGACATTGTACAGTCTCAATCTCTGTATTTAAATCACGTCTAAAAACATACTTTTTCCTTGTTGGGTTTTAATCAATGAGTGGGATTGTTTTGTTTTTTAAATTTCCTATGATGTTTTCACCAATTTCAGTTTGTCTTTATTTTTAGGATGGATGTATTTGGTTGTTTTTATCCCACTTTGCATCTTGTGTTATTACTGTTTTACTTTTTCCCCCCCTTATTTTATGATTCATATACGGCACTTTGGCCAACTGTAAAGTTTATTATTATTATTTTTAGTAGTAGTCGTATTATTATCATCATCATCATCATCATCATTATTACTTTTATTATCATCATTATTGTTTATCTCTGTATGTTTAAAAAAACAATTTAAAAAAGGCGACGACAAAAAGAAAAAAAAAAAAGAAAAGCAAAAAAGAAAAATGAGGCAACCGGCCAAAATTGAAAAATATCTAATAAATAATGACACTTTAGTTTCCAGGGAGGGCTGGTGACGGTCACGCACTAAATATTAAAATATTTGGCTGCAATAATAAAATATGCATCAATCTCATAAAAAGTTACCACCCTGTACTATGAGAATAAATATTTAAAAAAAAAAATATATATATATATATACACATACACCATTAAAATAATTACATAATCCTATATAGATGATATTGATTCCACTGTTGTGTATAATTTCTCTGTTTTAGTGTGAAAAAAATTAAATTATATTACTAAAATGCTTACATCTACAAACGACCCTGTGAAAACATGAGAAAAACATGAACAAAATAAAATTTATTAAGAAAATAAGTGTAATTTTTTACAATTTATACCATTATTTGGTCTCAGTTTCTCCTGTTCACATGTTCATTATAACGTACAGATACAGCGGATCGACAAACACAAAACATTTAGGAACCCGTAGAATATTAGTACAATTACACATTTCACATTGTTCATGTTTGTTCAGGTTATTCACATTTTTGTAAAAGGATCGTCTGTAAATGTCAACATTGTTGTGTAATTTAACTTCTTTTTACACTAAAACAAAGATAGTTTTCATTGTTTATAGATTATTATGGTAGTTTTTTTTTATTGGTCTGAGCCACTTTAGACTGAATTGACCTAAAATGATTCAAGATCTTTGTTCATATCTTCAGTGTAATGTTTAGATTTCACACGTTCATCCCAGGGGCCGGTTTGGACCCTTTGGTGGCTCGGTTTTGGCCCCTGGGCCGCATGTTTGACCCCCTGATCCAGAGTGTTTTTAGCTTTTGTTTTAACTGTTGTGTTTCTTTGTAAAACACTTTGAATTGTCTTATGTCTAAAAAATACAATAATATAATAAATAAATCTGCCGTGGCTGAATATAAATATGTGGTTTTATTGTTTTGTTTTCATAAATCGAACTAGATTCCAAAGTTTTACAGTTTTATTTATATCAAACTTAGTAACGGTGTTTTTCCTTTTACGATTAAATTTACCGCTATTTCATAGAGAATAGCTTTGTTTACTTTTTTTAATCGTTATTGTATATAATTCATTTATCAACGCAGGGGTAGTCGTTTGCTTTCCTGCTTAATTAGTTATATTTTTCTAGTTAATTTTACAGTTTTATATCATGAATTTAACTTTATTACTTTTTTGCTTTATAGAACTTTCAACCCCACATCCTCCCATCGAGTTTATCTTTTTGGTTTTTTTACTAAATTTCTGTTTTTCTTGTAAATGTTCCACTTTATCTTCAGAAAATCCCTCATTTTGCATTGTTTTTTGTTCCTGTAGAGGTAGCTTGACAGGATTTTCTTATTTAACAGTTTTTTTCCTAATTATTATTCACATAAATTGATTATTTTATCCTCTTAGAACATCCTTAGGTTCCTTCTGTTAAATTTCTGATTTTCAGATTAACATTAACGTTGATTTCCATTTAACAGTTTATTTTTTATAAATTCCATGTTTTTTCATATAAAAGTACAATTTTATCTTAAGACAAAACACAGTTTTGCAGGTTTTTGTCAGTTTAACCAGATTAGTGAGTGTTTATATTTTTCTTTTTAAGTTCTAATATTTTTTTTGATAAATGTACTTTATTTTTACAGAACATGTTTGTTCTCATTATTATTAGTTTTTTCTTTTTAATTTTGTTATAATATAAAGGTTCACAGGACTTGTTTTTATTTATTTCTGACTTCCTATTTAATAGATTTTTTATTTTTTCATCACTCAATCACTTTTCCCCAGGAACTACTTTTTCTCATATATTTTACTTTTTCTTGTAAATTTAACTCGATTACTTGGATTTCATGGACTTGTTTCCTAATTTAACAGTGTTTCCTTGTCTATTTATTTGTTTTCCTTTAGAGAATAACCATTTTTTTCTCACTTCTTTTGCAGTTTTTTTTAATTGAACTAGATTACACAAGTTTATGTGATTTATTTTTTGTACCAAACAGTTTTTTTTCTCACTTTTCCTTCTGAGAATCTCATATATTTTACCTTTTTGTTATTTATTTTTCTTATAACTTTAACTAATTACAAAAATCTTATGAACTTGTTTTTATACCAAACATAGACGTCCTACTGAACTGTTTTTTTCTCTCATCTATTTAACATTTTTTCTCATATATTTGAGCATTTTCTGGTTTATTTAAATACATTACAAAACTTTACATCATTTGTTTTTATTACCAAACATTCCTTCAATTTAAACAAATTTTTCTCATCTATTTATCACTTTTCCTCCAGACAAACCAGTTTTTTCTCATTTATTTTAGTTTTTCATTGTTAATTTAACTGGATTAAACAGCTTTATATGCCTGGTTTTTACACCAAACATGGCTTCCTATTTAAGTGTTTTTCAGCATTAATTCACTTGCTTTTCTCATATATTATTACTTTTTACTGTAAATTGAACTAGATTAAACAGCTTTATATGACTTTTTATACTAAACCTGACTTAATATTTAACATTTTTTTTTTCTCATATTTTAGTTTTTTCTTTATTTTTTAAGTTACATAAATGCACATGATTAAACAGCTTTATATGACATTTTTATACTAAACGTGGCTTCTTCCTATTTAAACGTTTTTTCTCATCTATTTATCCCATTTCCTTCAAAGACTATTTTTTTTCTCATATTTTAGTTTTTCTTGTTAATTTCTGTAGATTAAACAGCTTTATATGGCTTGTTTTTACACTAAGCATGGCTTCTGTTTTAAAGATTTTTTCCTCAATTTATCACAGTATTTTTTTTTTTCTTATATTTTTGTTTTTTCCTGTAAATTCCACGAGATTAAACAGCTTTATATGACTTGTTTTTACACTAAGCATGGCTTCTTGTTTAATAGTGTTTTTCCATTATTAATTCATCAGTTTTTTTCTTATATTATTAATGTTTCCTGTAAACTGAACTAGATTAAACAGCTTCATTTGACTTTTTTTTATACTAAACATGACTTCTAATTTAACATTTTTTCCTCATTTGTCACTTTTTCTTCACAGACTATCCAGTTTTTATCATATATTTTAGTTTTTTTCTTGCAAATTTAAGTAATTCCAATGATTTACATGCCTCATTTTTATACTAAACATGGCTTCCTATTTAAAGTTTTCTAACTCATCAATTTATCACAGTATTTTCTCATATTTTTGTTTTTTCTTGTAAATTTAACGAGATTAAACAGTTTCACATGACTTGTTTTTATACTAAACAGGACTTCCTATTTAACAGGGTTTTTTCCCCCTTATCAATTTATCAGTTTTTTCTCATGTTTTAGTTTTTTTTCTTGTTAATTTAAGTAATTACAATGACTTACATGCCTGGTTTTTTCACCAAACGTGGCTTCCTATTTAACAGTGTTTTTCCATCATTAATTCATCAGTTTTTTTCTTATATATTATAGTTTTTTCCTGTAAATTCCACTAGTTTAAACAGCTTTACATGCCTGGTTTTTACACCAAATATACTTGTAATTTAACAGTGTTTTTCTCATGGCTTCATCACTTCCTCTTCAGAGAATCTGCTGCTTCTTCTTCTCATCATGCACATGCTTCCCTTTGCATTCTTGAAGTCTTCCTCCTCTTCCTCAGCATTCCCTCCCCCTCCTTGGCCCTAATACTCCTCGTGGGCCTGTCTCAAGGCCTTGGTGCAGTCGACAGAGTGGGAGGGGGACGGGCTGTAGTCCATTGACTGAACCCCCCCCCCCCCCCCACACACACACACACACTGCCGCCTCCCTCCTGTGGGCGTCAGGCTTCAACGGGCATCCTGAGCTGAGTGGATGTGACCAGCCTAAGTGTGTGTGTCTCATATCAGTGTGTCCTCGATCGCTCTCACTGTATGGGGCACTTTAATCCATTCTTCACCAGCACCGGGAGGCACATGCATTTGCACACACACGCACACACACACACACACACACATGCAGACACACAAAAAGACACACACCTGCACACATGTATGCACAACTACACAAAACTCAGTGTAGTTTGACACAAACTCAAGCAGACGAGGGGGTCCGGTCGAGCGCTTTCTCCTCCTTGTGACACTTTTAACGGCATGTCACGCAAACCCTCCGCCCGCACACGCCCGCACGCGCTCACACACCCATGATGCCGTGCTCTGGGCCGACGCTCTGCACCTTTTGTCAGGGGAGAACCACTTAAGCACGCTCATATACACACTCACATCCACGCACATCCATGTCTGCCTCTGCTGCTTCTTTTTTTTTCTTCCTTCCCATCACCACTTAAGTCGCCTTCCCTTCGCCATCTCGTGCCCTGCGTCTCGTCTAGTCTCGTGTGTGCGTGACTGCGGCCGGGCTTGGCGACGGTTGAACGACGAGGGCGACCCAGTTTGGTGCCAGAACAGACGCAGATACACACACGGCTGCAAATCCACTTCTATTCCAGTGCAGTGATGTAACGGAGAGTGAAATACCGAGGAAAAACATCACCTGCAGCCGAGCGAGCGGGGGTTATCATCGAGCAAATAAAGCGTGTTTACACAGAAACACAGTTTGATGCTTGTAAACGATAGAATCAACGAGACGTCAAGTAACTTATATCAGTGCCAAAGCAGGATCAGATGGAAAAGCAGAGCTATACACACAAACCCCGGCTTTTTATGGATTCCACAGATTCACAGGATTTATTGATGCACAGAACATGGCTTCTTATTTTACTGTTTGTTTATTTTTCTTGTAAATTCCTGAGTTTTCCCCATATTTGACTACTTTATCCTCAGAAAATTTCCAAAGGTTTTTTCCCCCACCTACATTTCTGTTTTCTCTTGTAAATGTAATTCGATTACAAAGTATTTTTATGAAGTAGTTGGTTTTTTTTTCATTTTTAAATTCCTGAATGTTTTTTATAAATTCACTACTTTATTTACAGAAAAGTCCCAATTTTTTTCCTCCTAAATCAATGAGTTTTCCACTGTAAACAAAGATTTACATGACTTGTTTTTACACCAAACATGGTCCTATTTAAGAGTCTTTTTCTTGCAAGTTCCTCATAACTTGACGACTTTATCCTCAGAAAACTCTCAAGGTTTTTTCCCTGATAAATTTTCGTTTTCTCTCGTAAATTTACCAGAATCCAAAGTTCTAACTTCCTTTTTTTTAATTCCAAACACGACTTCTTAATCAATAAGTCTTTTTTTCTTGTAAATTCCTGAATGTTTCTCATAAACTGACAACTTTATCCAGAAGAAATTCCCAAGTTTTTCCCCATAAATCAATGAGTTTTCCCAATGTAAACAAACACTTACATTACTTGTTTTTATACCAAACATTGCGTCATGTTTTATATATATATATATCTATATATATATAGATATATATAGTAAATTCCTGTGATTTTCTCATAAATTCCTGTGATTTTCTCATAATTTCACCACTTTTTACTAAATACTCAATTTTCTTGCTGTGAATTTAACTACATTAGAGCATGTTAGAGGACTTATTCATAAACCAACCGTGGGATTCTATTTAACCATGATTTTTTTTTTTCCCATAAATTGACAGCTTTATCCTCAGAAAACCTGTTTTTTGTTTTGTCTTTTTTTTTTTTATTTATCCAGATGACAAAGCCTTACACGAGTTATTTTTATACCAAACATGGCTTCTGATTACTTTTTTTTTCCCAAATAATTTGACTACTGTATCCTCAGAAATCTCCCAAATGTGTTGATTTAAGGTCTTTACATGTATATAATATGTATATTTACTGAATATGGTTTCCCATTTAACCGGTTTTCTTCTAAATTCTTTATTATTTTTCATATTTAATGCTTTACTTCACAGAACCATGTTTTTTTCTAATAAATTAATGAGTTTCCTCTTGTAAATGTAATCAGATTACAAAGACTTGCATTACTTGTTTTTATACCAAACGTTTGTCACTAATTAATGTTGTTTTTTGTAAATTTACTTCTTCACCCTTAGTGAATGCCCAAACTTGTTCTCATAAATTTTGCATTTTTTCCTCATTAATTTAAAGATTACAGAGATTTTCAGGACTTTTTATACCAAACATGGCTTCTTGTTTAACTTTTTTTTTTCTTGTAAATTCCTTTGTTTTTCCATTAAATTGACTACATAATCCTCAGAAAATACTCCAGGTTTTTCTCATAAATGTGAGTTTTTCCTTATAAATTTAACTAAATTACAAAGCTTTGAATGTCTTTTATTAATTATTAACATGACTTTCTATTTAACAGTTTATTTTCCTTGTAAATTCATGAGTTTTTCCTCTAAATTTACCACTTTACCCTTTAGAGAATGCCCAGTTGTTTCTCATAAATTGTGCATTTTGTCCTGTTATAGATCAGACTGGTTTATAAACCAAACACAGCTTCCTTTTCTACTACTATCCAACTGGGCATATTACATAAATTAACATGCTTTTGCACTGCGCTCTTAAGTTACTAGAGCACTTATGTGATATTTTTTTTAAAGACAGAAGTGCTGCAGCAGAAGGACTGTCAGCCTGTACGGAAACCTTTATGACTAGATAGAATATAAAACTGTATTCATTCCGCTGCTGTTTTTAGAGCTAAACGTACGAGGAGTCTGAGCACAAATGTAGGGCAAGGGTGAAACACTGGAGAAGGTGTTCTGTTCCCGACCCTGCTACAGAGAAATGTAAACTAAAAGATTCCAACGACTGTAAAGGTTCTGTTTTTGTGCGACTTCATCAGCTGGGATTCATTTCCATTTCAGAACACAGAGAATATGGATGTTTTTCCATCATTACACATGCATGGCTTTGAAGTAAAAGCATATTTGCTAACTGCAAACATCAAAACTATTTTATCTGTATCCAACATTTTCATGATAAAGTCGCTGGTTGGACTTGGGTGGGTGGTCGCTTGTTTAGCCTCCATCTGGAACTTATGGAAAAGCACAGCTTGAGGTGATGTGTTCCTTCCTAAATGTGTCTGGTCCACCTTTCCTCCACTTTCTATACGACCCCTTGTTTTGCATTTCTGTGCAGATGCTAATTGCCCAAAACTAATTATGGAAAGTGGTGCTCTGAACCGGACTGATCCACACAGCGTCCTGCACTTAAAACACAATCTGACAGGAAGTGCTCACGGTGTGGAACCAACAGGGGGTTTGATGTTGGATCAGAAGAAGACCCTCATCCACATTTATACTGAGGGCCAGATCCAGATCCAGCTCATGGTGCCTAAGACCAGACTTCAAACTGTGGGGGTGGGGCTTTCTCTGTGGGCGGCCCTAGACTCTGGAACCCCCCCCCTCACGTCTGAACAGCCCCCACAGTCGAGTGTTTTAAGTCTGGTTTTAAGATCCACTTTTATTTTCTGGCTTAACACCGTGTGAGTTGTGTGGTCCTCTGTGTCATTTATTTATTTATTTATTTTTACCTCCACCAAGGAAGGAAGGAATTTTCAGGATATGTCTGCTCTGGGTAAAGGAAGAGATGATTAAATTTTGGAGGTGATCCGGATCACCGTCTGGATCCAGGAATTTTTTGAAGGATTCTTTATCAATGTGAAATAGGGCATGGCAGCACAGATTTGCATATGCGCCATCTAGTGGCGTAAAGTACAAACACTACCTTGAAGAAAAAAAAAAAGTACAAACACTACCTTAAAGAAAAAAAAAGTACAAACACTACCTTAAAACCAGAGCGGAGATATCCTAAAAGTTTCATCAAAATCCGTCCATAACTTTTTGAGTTATGTTATGGCAAAAACATAACCTCCTTGACGGAGGTAAAAAAAAGAAAAAAAGTACAAACACTACCTTGGCGGAGGTCTGAACTCTCCGAGTGCTTTTCTAGTTTTAATGTATTTTTATGTTTCAGAAAGGTAGGCAAAAAGTTAAGTTTTGCTTCTAGCTTATTCCTTTTTTTCGTTTTATGTTTGTTGGGTTTATTGTGCTAAGTGTACTGACTGATGTACGAATTAATGTACAAACCAAAATTAAATTCATTCATTCATATTTATTCATTATTGATTTTAGTACCTTTTATTACTTTATTCAGACTAAGGGTCTCAAACATGTGGCCCGCCAAAGGGTCCAATCCGGCCCCATGGATGAATTTGCAAAGTGCAAAAATTCCACAGTCAAGGCTGTTCAGGTTCCACACACAGACCAATAATATGATCCACAGTCAAACAATATTAGCATAAAAACCCACAAAAAATAATGACTCCAGATTTTCTTCTCAGTTTGATGTGAAAAAAATGTGACATTATGTCAATAAATAATGACAACTTCAAATGTTTGTCCTTATTTTAGTGCAAAAAAAAACATTAAATTATGAAAATATTGATATTTACAAACTGTCCTGTAACAATAAAATGTGAATAACCTGAACTAATATGAACCTGAAATGTCTGAAGAAAATTGAACACAGTTTGAACCATTATCTGCTGTTTCTCAGTGTTTAGTGTCTGCATGGCAGATAAAACAGGGCTGATGAGCCCCTCCAGGACTGAAAATACTGAAGTTAGGGTCGTCATGGAGACTGATGGATGAACAACAGTGCCTTTGTAGATCTGATCCATAACGCACACGTAGAAATGATAAACTGAGGCAGAATATTGTTAAAATTGCACTTATTTTTCTTAATAAATTTCAGTTTTTTCAGGTTATTCATATCTTTTTTGTTTGGATACTTTATAAAAGTGAGTATTTTCATCATTTAATGGATTTTTTTTTTGCACTAAAACAAACACAAAAATCTTGAGTTGTTGTTATTTACAGGTTATTACTTTACTGGTCTGACCCACTGGAGATCGAATCGAGCTGAATGTGGAAACTGAAAGAAAATGAGTTTGAGAGCCCAGCTTTAGAGCGCTGTTGTAGTTCTAAGCACTTATTTATCGTTTTTAGTTTTTCTTTTAGTTGTTTTATTGTTTTTGTTTTTATGATGTGCAATACTTTGGAAATGTTCTTGTTGTTTAAAAGTGCTATAAAAATAAAGTGGATTGGATTGAAGAAAAAGGAAACATGTAGCTGTAGACAGGAGGAGGAGGAGGAGGAGGAAGAGGAGAAGCAAGTGAACCGGTGTAGCGTGTCTCGTTCGGCTCGTTTAGCTGACAAACTGCTTTCAGCGTTTAATTATCCATCGCTCTGTGATTAATAGGTTTTAATTAATGTAACCAGTTGCAACCTGAAATATGCACAGGTCTCCCAATGAGGTCAGTCTGTCAGAACCCAGTGAAAAAACTCCCAAAAAGCCCCAAACACGCTCAGAATGTGGACGACGCAGACGTCTCACTTATTGTTCATGGATGAAGGAGGTTTATTCGACCTCAGAAGAGCTTTTGACCACACGTTGAACTTTTTCAGTTCAGGCTGTTTTCCTCCTGATCCACGGCCACGACTTCAAACGGACTCTTTAATGCACTAGAAAGGTTAGAACCTTTCCAAAGGCTTTTTCTGTTTCTGCTTCTCTGAACTCAGATGAAAGTTTTCAGAGCAAATAAATGTGCAGCGCCGATGTTTCATTAGCGTTGCCAGACCAATCCTCAGACGACACTGTCAGTTCATTTTCCATGTTCAAGCGGCGGTTTGAGTGGGTGCGAACCAAAGCGCCTCTGGACGTAAATGAACAGACCTACAGCCAATCAAAACAATGGAACATGTGATGCTGTCCAGTTGGTGAATTAAACTTAACCCTAGAACACTTTCGCCATCACCATCACTATCATCGGGTGATTTTTACCCGATATAATAAATCCAACCAAAAGTACTCGTCATAAAAATAGATCCAAATATGACAAGACATGACAATGTGCAGTGGTTATCTTTTATTTCCTCTGCCAAAGAGCTTATGTTTTTGCTGGCGTTTATCTGTTTGTGTTCAAAATAACTTGAAAAATTTTGAACGGATTTGGATGAAATTTTCAGCAATTGTTAAAAATGGAGGGTGACACGTTGGTGCGGTGGTTAGCACTGGTCCCTCACAGCAAGAAGGTCCTGGGTTCGATTCCAGCTCTAGTCACTGGTGGGACCTTTCTGTGTGGAGTTTGCATGTTCTCCCCGTGTCTGCGTGGGTTTTCTCCGGGTACTCTGG
>JAQQZY010140231.1:0-35876 GCA_030068375.1 Ostorhinchus rueppellii
AGGAGAGGAGAGGAGAGGAGAGGAGAGGAGAGGAGAGGAGAGGAGAGGAGGAAATAACAGTGGTAATGGGTGACAAGTCACAGAAAGAAGAGTGACGCTTCTGCTGGTTTTGTTTAGAATCAGCACTGAGTAGTGACTCTGTCAGATGGACATCAAGCAACAGACGTCAAAGCAACAGCAATGAGCTGACAGAATCAGCCACTGATCACACGTCCAGCTACGCCATCTGACTGTAGTCAGGGTAGTGTAGCAGAAGTTTAGCAACTGATTCTGACATGATGGTTGCTACTTCACTAATCTACTAGCATGAGCACCTTGAGCTACAAAAAGCTGGGAGGGCGAGCTGCTTCTAATAGCACTAGCTCATTATGTAGCTGCCTGTGGAACTGGATTCAAACCAGCAGCTACATTGGCTCCTCTGGTGGAGTGGCAAGCAGTCCACCTTCGGAAAAAGTCAAGAGTGTGGCTGAGGGCATCACTGAAGACTTACCTGCTCCCCATCCTTCTGGACTGGCACGCCATCTGCCGCTGAAAGCAAAAGCAGAGAGAAAGACAAAACAGACAGATGTATTAATTTCTCCTCTTTGATTTTCAGTCTTTGTGTTTCAATCTGCGACGCAACACATATATCAAATTAATTCACAAAATATGAAATTCAGTATAAGACAGCCTGTCACATATATAATTTAACCTGTGTAAACAGTATGTAATATATGAGGTAAAGCAGATACTGAAGCTGCACTTGATATAGTGTGAGAACAGTGGAGTTGTTGTCAGCACCACTGCAATAAAAATCTGAAGTGACATCAACAGAAATTGTGCTGACAGATGAGGACATTTATTGAAGAAGCACCAGAGAAGATTTACGCATTTGTTCGTGCATATGAAGTTTGTGTTGTATTCAGTTATGTGCTGGGTGCTAGTTGTTAGTTCAGTTAAATCCAGAGCTAAACTGGTGACAATCTCAGCTCCTTGCATCTATGATAACAGTCAGGATATACTGATCCATATGTAGAGGATATGGGTCAGGTTTTCAGTAAAAATCTTCATGGTCAGTTTTGAGTTTTCCAGAGTCTCTCATCAGCTCTACAGCTCCAGCAAATTTTAGATAATCTGTTCGCATTTTGTTTGGTAACATATTTGAAGCATCTAATTTCCTCCTTATGAAACAGCCGCAAGTGATGTGGTGATGTGATATAAGATGACACTCACAGGTGATCAAATGAAAGGGCCTGTTTAATTCTGAATCCACACAGTGGAAACATTTTAACATAATACATAACATAGATCTGGTTGTTTTCCCAATATTTTAATGCAGAACTGTTACATAACCAAACCTGTAATAAATGTAACAACCTGTATAACACTGAATAAAAGACAATTCAGACTCATCATACACAAAGCTTTCACACATGCTGAAGATGGTAGTCATTTGAAATTCACACTCTGTTGGATAAATGAACATTATTATGCCTCCTCTTTCCTTGCTGCCCAAATCCTAATTAAAACATTGGTTTAATTAGAGAGACTGAACTGGTAATAGAGTTTAAACACAGCTCTGGTCTCTAGGTGCCAGCTCTCGGTATCAGAGGGTCTGTACTCTGAGTGTTCAACTCTCAGAGGGGCTCCCTCCTGCCTCAGCACTCCGTGTGTCTGTGCGTTGTGTGTTCGCGAACCTCTTGCTGAGCCAATCATGTTTTTCACAGCTGCATTTGGCAATCATGAGCTATTCCTTGGGCCTTTGAGAAACACAGAGTTGTTGGCTCTCTGATGTCCAGTGATGTCTCTGACCCACTGACCCAGTGATTCAGAAACATCAGCTCCATTCTGTCTCTGCTGGGTTCTCAGATATTACCCTTCCCTCTGAACTCCATCCAGTCGCATCAGATCACTGCAAGGGCAGGAGACAAGGGACACACTTCATTCCAGGAAATGACCCTCTTTACTCATGTGAGGAGGAGAGTGCCAACTACAATTTAGGATTACCTCACTTTACATTAGCACATTTTAGTGTTTTCATACTGGGTCTAAGTCCATCCAACTTCATCCAGTGATTTAATGAAACCTAAGAACAAATTACAACAAACTTTCTGAGCGTAAATATATAAATATACAGGACAGGTAGGGAAGGCACATAAGGGAGGGAAAAGATTATGTGGACATTGCCTACCTACTATCAGTTAAGCTTCAGTTGATAAAATGTGCCTAGTATAAATACTTTTTCTGTTGTATTGCATTATAGTGTATATAGTATGTGTTACAAGTGTGTATCTGTTGAAATTAAATAAAGGCGTAACATTTTATAATATTTTTGTGTTCATCTGTTGTAAATTTTGGCCATACACACAATTTTTTTCTCACTGATGTTGTACTAAGATTAAAGTCTTTTCCCCTGATAAATTCTATTTTGGCAGAAATAAAATACCAATTATTTTCACCCATTTATCCTGATGAAAATTTGAAAAACTTAATGCAATGCTGTTCCAATGATAGCAGCCTAATATTTTTTTTTACTGTCAACATTTGCTCTTAACAGCATTTAAGAGTACTAACAGCTGGTGACAGGACTCCCAGCTCCAGCAAATCCACTGATTTTCTACCACAGTGTGAGAAACTGTGTGAGTGTGAATAAGGCGTTCCTAAAAAAGAAAGCATCGCTCTCAGAGAAAACTACTCAGAGTCAGCTGACGGCACCCCCAGACTGCACAAGTAAGGAGACCACTTTGCATCAGGGCTTACCATTTCCAGGAACGATGGACACATTTATATTCAAGCCTACTTTCATCATTGGAGATGCACTCTGTGTGACCTCTGAAGGATTAGTCAGCCGTGTTTGATTTTTGGCACAGTGGAGCAATGGGGACAGGATAGTTAGTTATTTGCCGATATGAGTTAAAAGGAGAGATTTCTTGCTTTCTGCATGGGTGAATGAGAGTGTGAGATTTCTTCCCTATCTGGTCTAAAAATCTGCCATTCATATGTAAGCTGTACATGAACATGCATGCACAAATCCATCACTAATGACAGAAACATACAGTACAGGACTGTGGGACACACCCTCAGTCTCTCTCTCTGTCTCTCTGTCTCTCTCTCTCTCTCTCTCTCTCTCTCTCTCTCTCTCTCTCTCTCTTTCTTTCTCTCTTGTTTAGCCAATTAGTAGATTAGTAGTCACTCTCCCTTCACATGAATCACAATATGGCTCAAAAGTTCCTTGGACTGTAGTAGCACCACCGGGAAGCCCTCCAGCAGCACAGCAATGGATCAGAAACATAATAGACAGTGTATATATCTTTGTAGTTGTATGTTTATTATTGATGTCCGTGGGCTTCCCACTAAAGAGCTTCATATGAAATTACATCAAAGCATGTGCTATTTGTGGACTGAGCCATGAGGGTTTGAACATCTAAATCACGCTGTGATTAATCAGAGTTGTTTATCGTTCTAGGAGGATCTCTATAGATAATGGGTCAGTAGTCATTACTCAATGTCTGTAGGCTTTCTTAAACCTCAAGTCTATGGATGCTCTTGGACTCTAAGCACCAGTAAGTGATGTGTGATTTTGCTCCTCAGAAGACGGGCAGGCAGGATCCCTCCTTAAGGAAACAGCAACAACAACGGAGCACATGACCAGAGCTCTGAGCCAGCTTTTCCTCCCCTGGCGCTCTCCCTCCTCTCTTGCACACACACAGCAGTGAGGCACTGAATACCCCCCTGCGGTCATAGGGGAGCCAACTCAGTCGAGGAGAAGGAGCGAGGAGGAATAGGGGGGTGGGGAGATGTAGAAAAAATAGGGAGCAGAGCGGCCGTGCGTAACGAACAACCAAAGATCTGCAGCGGCTGCACTGTCAGCTTCAGCTCTGACTGTAGTGGCTTGACGGCTCCTGCTGAAGTGGGAAGCATTTGAGCGTCATCTGTCTCTTTTTACTCCCAGTGCCCTGCAGCAATAACGGCGAAGAACCGGGGGGCTTGGTGCTTGTTTACCGTGACAGCTGCAGTAAGGCTGGTTGCCACAATGTCATACCGGCTTGGATGGCAGCCCTCTCCCAGTGATATGTGCAGATGCCTTCGCTACTGAGCTCCAGAGTTCAGCAGGAACACAGCTGAGGACCGTAGTCCAGATGGTTGGGAGACTTTGGTGAAGGGAAATGGAGCTAAGTGTGTAGGACACAAGCCACAAGACGCAAGGGCTCTGACATACACTAAGTCAGATTCTCCAGCATAGTACGAGTTACTGTCATTAACTTGGTGGAATGGCTTTCCCAACCTACATGCCCCTGTCATTGACAGACCTGACACGCCTCATTAATCTGTTTAGGCATGAGTGTGGCTGCCATCCTGTGCAGGTCTGCATCACTGATACAGGGTAAATAGGCTACAGCAGTCACTGGTGCACGACTGTGGTAACTAAAAACCTAGAACATGTAGTGTCTTGGCACATGTAGTTGCCATTGAGGATCATAAAACCAGTCACTCTCATAAATATCCTAATGTCTTGCTAAATATATAATGAATCTTCATACCTAATCTGGAAAAATGTTGTTTTCAATTGTGTACAGATGAAGGGATGACAATCCATCAAAGAGGAGAAATTTGAGTGGATCATTGTAAAGTAGATAAAACACTGCTTTATTTTCCTGCTTTCTGATATTCAAAGGAGACTTCTCGTCTAGGGGAACATGGCCTCTTTTTTTTTTTATCAGCGCTGAAGTGGTTAGAAGCTGGAGATCACTTTGATAATCGGTTCTGGACAGACACCCTAATTATCAGAAATTCACTCAGATATATTCAGACAAGCACTCACACAGATCAGACTTTGGAGATGAAATTCTCTCTTTCACAGCATTATGTTTCAATTTCATAACTCACACTGTGGCTGAGTCACATTGTTTATAGAAACGCCTGTCATCATGTGCCCACACACCGGCCTCTTATTTCTGATCTACCACTTATACAAGCTCAAATAGCAATAATGTATACAAGGGCATGGACAAATACGCAACCGTCTACACTTAGGATCAATTTTCTTAGTATAATGATCCAAGCTTGCAACCCGGTATCCAGTGACAAGGCACAACCATAATAGCACACATTAGACAATACGGCACGGAGGCACTACAACTCAAGTGTATCTGTAGGCATTCTATACAACACTGGAGTCCTTGGAGTCTGGTGTGTACTTATGTAGGAGCTCATACACACAACCGTACACACTCACACAGGTCCGGGTCATCAGGTTCCACCATGTCTTTAAGGTACTACATCATTGAGTCATTCACCTTGAAGGTGTTCATGTGTACAAGGCTTTCCTCTGCTTCTGCTGGACAAAAGCCAGTCATTCAGCCAGTTTATAGCCAGACAGCAAACTGGCAAATTCAGGACAGGGTATCATATGATTTAATGTGGAAAGGCGTGCTGTAGTGGGGGTGTTTGAGTTTAAATTTGATTATAGGGAATTCCTTTTTACCAACTACCAAACTGAATGGGAAGGAAAATGCAACAGCTGTGCCACTATATTTAACCCACACGCCTGCATACATGACTGCAGCAACAGTATTATTATAAAAATGGATGTAAACTTCATTCAAAGCTGCACAAATTAATATGTATATAAGCATGAAACTAAATACTGGAGATGATCATTTTCAATACAGTGAGTGTATGCAAAAAACTTTTTTATACCAGGAAATTTGTGATTCAGGACCAGTGTTTTGTATGAAACATCCAATATTTCATGATTTTAGCTTCACTTTATACTTGAAACTCTGTGCTACAAACATAATTTTAGTTGGTAGAAACAAAATAATGTTTGATATGCAGTCCTGTACATAGCCACACATATACAAATGCACATACGCACTGCAAACAACTGGCAATAAGTGCTTTTTAATTTAGTAAGTGGTGTGTCAGCAGAGGCGCAACACCAAATCTAACTTAGAAAAAGTAAAGAGAAAAGTAAATGAAACAAGTCTGTTTAGGGGACAGGATAACAGGTGAGAGTTGTCTCAACGTCCCACATTCATATCTATAATTTCAGCACTGCAGCCCAAAGTATAGCAGTTACAGTCATACTGCACACAGTGCCCTAAATTATACAGTGATGAATGTTTCCAGCATGAACTCAGTCACAGTTAGCATGGCCTTGGTACAGAACAATGCTTTTGGTATGCATTGTTTGACACATTTATGACCAGCTCTACACTAAGAAATGTGAACTGCACGGTGCTCCAACATTATTACTCAAACTGTCTTTACACGGTTGTACACATCTCTCACTCCTCTCATTAAATAATAAATAACCTGTGCACTGGGTATAAAATGATTCACTGATAAAGAATATTGCATACAACTATTCCACAGTAGATCTCAAAGCTTTTCTCACTGATGAGGTGAGGGAGAATATGCGAGTGCATCTCAAGGTTCTCTCTCACATAAACAGTGATGGATGCAGACATCTCATTTGGTGTTTATCACTGTCTGTTTTCACCTGACCCAATAACAGAAATGGTGAGGGGCAGCAATGCTATGGGGGAGTTAATGTAGCAATATTTTACCGTCAAAAGTAAAGATAAATTCACTCCCACTCTGCTTTTTATGTAGCTTCCTATTCCTGACTTGGTTCTAACTCCACTATATGGCACTCGTATTCCTTTGAATCACTACTTTCAGAGGCATATTTAAGTTTTCAGCTGAACACAGTTTCCGTCTGTGTTTATTACATTTACCACAATGCTTTTGTGATCCAATGTGTGATTGATGTAGATCGAAAGAGACAGATCGAACAAGCATTTTTAAGAGAAGTGTTAACAAATTTTCTCATAGAGAACAAAAAAAACTTATGCTACTTTATGCTACCACTACAAAAAGTATTTATTCCATAAGCCTACTGGGCCAGAAATATTACTAAGGTATGATTTCTGTGAAGAGCAGATAACATACTATGGCAAGGTGTGGAGACAGACAAATATCAAAGCCTGACCACACTCTCAGATATGATGGAGCTGGGAGAGATAGTGTTACCAGAGGGCAGACAGATGCATCAGGGCTGCTCCCATACAAAGACAGATCCAGTCCTGCTGCTCCTCCTGTTGATCTCTACTTGGCAATGTGGACTGCAGTTTAGATGGCCGATCAATAGCACACACTAAAGCCATTCTAACCCAGGATAAACACAACCACACCTCTACAACAGCTGCACTGCTGCTGATTCTGTTGCTTACAAGAAAATCATAGCCTTAAATACACAAGCTGCTTGAGAACGTGTCGCTTTCCTTCCCAGACCAGACTACTGTTTGTTTACACCCGTTAAATATTAGAATTCACAGTTTAGGATTATAGTAGCAAGAAAAATAAGTGCGTCTGCTATATAAGACTGACAGCATGCAGTGTATTTTGTTCATGTATTTGTGAAAATTCTCCTTTATCACAGCACGTAATCACTTAATCATGATTACCCAAATAAATGATGTTGATATTGTAACTTAGCCTCTGTGATCACTTGTATGAAATTAGTGTTCAGTTAGCTCACAATCATATATTATTGTGTCACCTCTCCAAAATCTGTATTCATTTGCATTCACATTGTTTCCACTAGCATGAGTGTCTGGGCATATGAGTCTCTCCTGTAATGACCCAAGTGTTGACACAGAGGGATTGAGACCCTGCTCTCCTGCTACTCCAGCTTCTCAACGTGACAAATACTGTCTGGAATCTAGCTACCCTGAGCTGCTGTAACACTGTTTCTGCTGTATTCAGCTCACACCTGCTCCCTATCTGTGTCATGTAGTACTCTTTCGATGGCACGTAAAAATTAGAGATATTTTTAAGATCAACTTCATCGAGAATTTATATTAAAGCTGAAACTGGTAGAGAGATTGTCTGTAGCCTGTTTTTAACATTCTTGACAGTAAACTTCGGATAGTGTTGCTGAATATATGTTCAGAATAATGGTTTGCCATAAACATGTTTAAGACCCAGATGCACAAAATGGTTTATTAATATTTAACTATAAATAAAGTCTGTGATCATTTGTATGTTTGAGTGTATTTCCTTGAACATGCTAAAGCCTCAATATGCAGTACAACATGTCTAAAACATATTCACACAAATAAATACTGTATATCTAAAGCAAATCTTTTCATACCTAGCAGCAGTACTTATGTTAATGTGCTTGACATGTCATGTGCGGGTTTGTCAAGGAGGGTCTTCACCTGAAAACTCCCATCAATCCCACACACCCTCACTGCACGTATTTGCCCCTCCCTCTCCCACTTCCTCCATCGCCATTCGTCCATCTCCCCTTCTCCCTGCCTGCACTAAAATTCCTCCTCTGCTGTTCATTTCTTTATCCCCCTCTATTTCTATTGTTCATGCAAATAATGACAAACTGTGCAAACATCCCTGACAATGGCATTATTCCTTTTCTCTGTGCCCCTCTCTTGCTCCTGACCATGCCGCCCTATAAATAAGCACTATCACAGCATTTCCCTCTCCCGCCTCTCTCTCCTCCATCCCTCCATGCCTCCTACTCACACACATATACATACTGCCAAACAGCATCATAAATCAAGGCATAGGAGGAGGGAGGAAGGGAAGTAGAGAGGTGGGGGGATGCAACCACACACACAGTAGCACATTTTAACACATATCGTCTCTGACATCTTGCCTGTACACTGTGTATATAGCCACAGTGGTCATGCGTCTCCAGCTTGGTTAAATGCTGCACTGTGAGAGTGGCAAACAGCTAATACAGGCATATACACAGAAATATGCAAAGGCAGTCCTCAACAACACGAACCCTCGCTCCTGCAGGACCCCTGTCCTTTACAACACAATCCCCCCACCCCCCCACCCCATCGTCACTAGCCCGCAATGAGAAAGGAAGAAGAGACATGGGGCTTACTCAGTCTCCTAGAGCCGATGCATCCCATGGTGTATTCACAAAGGCCCTGGATACAAGCGTGGAAGTGTTACCCAGACACCGTGCATTCTCCCTCTTCCTCCTGCGACTCTCTTTCTCTCTGCTATTGCTTCTTTTTCTTGCTCTCCTGTGCTCTGCCTTTTTCTCTCTCTCTCTCTCCTGCGCTTGCTCGATCACTCTCAGTCGCTCTCCCTCTCTCTCTCTCTCCCTCTCTGTCTTTTCCATCCCTCTCACTCTCTCCGGTGCAGTGTCTTAGAAGAGATCCGGTTAGTAAGTCAGTATGCCTGAGGGAAATAGATTAGGACTAAATAAAGATGTGAGGCATCATTACAATTATTTAAAACATATGTTATGTGCATTTTTTAATGATCTATGACATCATTGCTGATATAGCTGTAACATCAGGTATAAAGTACTATTTCATATGACTTAAATTACCTTTATTTGATTAATTTAATATATTAAGACTCACAATTATTATGTGAAATAAACATTAAGTAATAAATTTAATCAGGGTTAAAACAACATATAGATTGACAGTGTGTGTACTGACCTGCCACTAAAAGATCAATAGCACAGTGCTAAGTGTCAGGCTGCCATTGTTGTAGATATCTCTGCACTGCTGTAATATTGTTGTGCTAAAATGGGGGTTTTCTCTCTCTGTCTCCCTCTCCCGTGTGCGCTCAGCCTAACAATGCACTGCAGCGGTTTCCTCGCGCCTCTCCCCTCTCCATCACTCTCCTCCATCTGCTTCCCTACCCTCCCCAACCATCCCTCCCTCCCTCACTGATCGCTCAAAGACATGCACGCACATACGCCAATACTAAACAATCACAAAAAAAAAAAAAAACAGTAGAGGGTTTTCCTTCACAGTCAAGCTGCCGTTGAATCTCCACCTCTTTCTCTGTCGTCTTTCCGTATTGAGCCGCCCCTCAGTCATTTCTGCACCTGGATATTTTTTTTTCTCATCACTTGAGTCACACCCCCAGATCTTCTTCCAGAGTCATTTTTTATGTCTTTTCCAGTATTCTTTCCCTGGGTTTAGGTTGGGGAGTGTCTGTGTTACCTACACCCCTCTTTTTCTTATCAGATTTTTTGACTAGTATCTATACATCTTTAACACCACCACGCCTAAAAATCCTCCTGTTTCCATTGCAGTTCTCATATCAACCTTTCCTCTGCTCTGTTTTATCCTATTTTGTCATCTTTCTAACTCTCCTCTCTTCTCTCTCTGGGCAGCCCCCTGCCCACCCACCTCTGTGGTGATTACAAATTTATGTGGGCTGTCTCTATAAGTGTTTGCCCAGAAAGTGACGCAGACACAGTCTGGACAGTGAAAGGGGATTTGTGTGTGTGTGTGCGTGCGTGTGTGTGTGTGTGTGTGTGTGTGCGTGTGTGTGAGATGAAGGGAGGACTTGTGGGTGTGTGGTCCCTCATATTTTGTTGAATTTACATTGGCTCAACAAAGAAGAGAGAAGGAGAGTAGGACAGATGGAAGGACAGGGAGAAAAAGGCATGGGCAGATGGATGGAGCGATGGACAGAAAGCAAAGAACAGTTGAGTCATGAGAAGGAGAGGTGTGGAAATGATGCTGTGTGAAATAAAAATTAGCATATCATATCATCATGATTATCATATCATAATGGCTGGCACAGAAAATTCTAAGAATTTATAAGACACTATGGTGTAGACGCAAGTTTAAAATGGAAATGAAATTTACCAAGTCATAACAAACCATGCCTAATTCAGCCAATCCCTGTACTGTGGGTTTATATATAGATGTGTGTTAGCTCTCTCAGTTGGTTTCCCATTGGGACAGCAAAGATGAGGCTACAGGCTTCTGCAGGGGTCAGCCTTGCTTGGCGCTGCTGAAGCAAGAAAAAAATGATATGTGTAATTGCAGCTAAGACAGACTGCCTCTACTGTCCTCATCCCTGCCTCCCTTTCACTTTCTCTATTCCTCCCCCATCTTCACATCATTCTGTGTCAGTCAATGACTGAAAATCGCTATAATGCCACCGCCAGTCTCTCTCTTTTCAGCACATCATGGCAATTCATGCTTCTTGCTAAAATCCTCAGTTAATCTCTATCTATCCCGCTTCACCTGCCTTTTTCTGTCAATACAATGACAGTGTAGTATTCAGCTCTCATTTTCTTCACACATCCTTCAGTGGCACCTTGACCCTTTGCACAGACAAAATCACATTCATACTGCATACAGAGGGGGTAAATATAACACACATACCTATACAGTGCACCTGTGATAATGTGGTGATCTATAATATGGGCCAAGAATACAAGACAAGGTCAAACACAGAGAGAAAAAATTCATGACACTGATCTCTCTGGTGATTCATGGTCCAGTCACAAAGATAACTGCTTCTTGCTGTCACTGTCCACTCCTTTCTAACTTTCACACATACAGCATGTGAAATAACATGAACAAGCCTTGCAACACATGACACACATGACTTCTTCCATGTTACTGTCAATTTCTTTCTTGTTTTCCTACCCGGGATGATGATGTTGTGCTGAATTTATAAGCAGCTGTACCTGTTTAATATTATCTTAAGGACCTGAACAGCTCATTCCTCTAATCAGTGATTTTCATGTACCTGTCACTATTTGTCTATCAGCTCCTGGCTGTTTTGTAGGTTGCTTCTCAAGGACAATGAATAACAGTGTTAAAACTGTCTCATTTAGGCACTCCAAAGATGAGCTGCACATGAATGGAAATTTGGTTTCCAAAGTCACTCTAACAGGTATTCTATCCATTTCTTTAATCTTTGGGAAACTATTTCAGACTCCTCTTGCCTGCATTTTTTCCTATTGATGCCTACTTTTTCTTTACCTTTTTATCCTGTGCGTTGTTAAATCTAACTGCTTGACTGAGGTTTCTATATGTGTTAACTGGAACCACATGTGATGCTTCAGTCTCTGAGGAGCCACCAAGTTATTTAGATGTAGAAAGTGTGTGTGTGTGTGTGTGTGTGTGTGTGTGTGTGTGTGTGTGTGTGTGTGTGTGTGTGTGTGTGTGTGTGTGTATTTTGAGGTGGAAGGGAGGGGGATGGTTTCTGACAGCCAGAAAGCATTAGGTTTCATATATAAAGAAGGAGAGAAAATATGTGAGTGGGAAAGGAGAAGTTAGTGGGAAGTCAACACAGAGGGGAGGGGAGGAGGAGAAAAAAAGATGAGGCGGGAGATGGGTGGGAAATGCAGTGTGGCTTGTTTTTGAGGAGGGTGAGGGCGTAAAAGGTGGGAGGGGGCAAAGAAGAGGTATAAACGTTGTTATAAAAAAGAGGAGGTCTTTGACAACATATTCTCTAATGGCCTTGGTTATGTAATTAGCATTGTTTTAGCCTGTGGGTGAAATGGTTTATGTAGGTGATCCTCTGGGCTGACAATAAACAATTTCAGCTGAAATTCTTGGTGCACATATTTCCGGGGTGTTGTATTTTTGTGCATGGGTGGTGGGTCTGTGCTTTGAGTGTATTCCTACACAAGGCAAACTATTGCATTTGAGGAGTTCCCAACTCTCCTCTATTATTTACAGTTCTCTTTCCTCCTCTCCTGCAATTACCCTACATTCTCTCTGCCTTCAACCCTCCTTGTCTAGACCACCACTGCTACACTGTTTATCCTCTGAGATGCTTCTGTATCCAGCCTACTGCTCTGACGTCCACTCCCCTGAACAAGCCTATCAGCCTCCTTTAGAGTCATGTCAGTATCTGTGGGTTTCCACTTCGCACACCCTCATGTCTTTTATCTCATCTGCAGCTGATGTGGATTTGCTTGCTGTCAGAGATTCTAGGGGAATCTTCTTCCCTTAGGGCAGTAGTCTGAGCTGTGTAAAGCACAGTAATGTGTTTCAGTGTGACACCTGCTGGGGCGTATAGGGCACTGCAGTCTAACGCCAGCTTTGTAACCAAGCCAATTTGGCAGCGAATAGATTTTTCCTCTGGGTGCTGAGTTAAGAGACCATGTTCTGTCACAAGTATGCAGGTTTTCATCCTGACTTATGTATGCATAGAATTTTGACTTAATATCTAAATGGTTTTCACTTTTTGACCGATGTCATCTCAGCTGCAACCTAATTTCAGACACACATGTGACTACATTAATTTATTTATCTTTTAACTTAGTGCACTGAACAAGCATATTCTCAAAATCAATATTAAATTAAAAAAAATTGTATTTCCTAATTTGGCTTAACATCGCAGTCTACTTAAAAGGTAAGATGTTTACCAAGCATTCAAGTCACGTCACATTCTTTTTGGGGAAAAATGCATACAGATTAGAACTGAACAAATTCTGAACACCAAGATATTATGAGCAGGTATGACTCACATTAGCAGTGGGAGGTGGAGAGGGAGGAGTGGAAAGAAAGATAGGAAGAGGAATAAAAGTGCAGCATGTGGAGAGCACACTGAGAAATGGAGGGATCAGGAGGGAAGTGGTTGGTGTGTGTGTGTGTGTGTGTGTGTGTGTGTGTGTGTGTGTGTGTGTGTCTGTGTATGTGTGTGTCTGTGTGTGTGTACAGGAAATAAATCGGCATGAAAGAAACTAAGAAAGAAAGAAAGAAAAGGAGAAATATGGCACTTTGGGGGGCGGGGGCTGTTCATTCCAAGGTTTGGCTACATTCCAGCCCGTCTGGCTCTGATACTGACAGCCTCCTGTTTTGTTTTTTTTTCTTTGGTCTTACCTTGAGACTGACTGGACCCCGGAGCTGTCTTCTCCCTGCCTGATCCAAACTTCCTAAACTTCTGTCACCATAGCACCACCCATTTTTGCAGCTGTGCAGATAGGGGCAGAAGAGCATAAAACATGTGTCATTTTAGCTTCCTTGCTCCCCTCACTGGTCAAACAAACGAGCAGGCTGGAATTTGGAACTTCAAACAAACTTCGACCTCTTCATGCATGAGTATAACAGGCAACCAAGAGCTGCCAGTGTGAATGTATCCACATTTTTTCTTGAGTTGCTGTGGAAAGATCCGAATGGAAATTCAACACATTTTTGCCCCAGTGGAAGTGAGGAGAGACTGGAAAAATTCCTTTTAGGACAATAGGCTATCAAAGACCCCAATGACCACTCCCTGTAGTTCACAGACATGAATCAGGCAGTACAGGTTACACAACTGTTCCTGAATGTAGTGTTGCACACGACAGACGGACCTGTGATTGCAAAACTCAGTATGTCTCAACTCAAGTATACGCCATATGGTAATCTATACTTGATGACAATGTATCTGATAAATTGTTAATCATAGCACATATTAACGACATATATTACTCACATGATGAATAAAAGTAGCAATTCTATTAACAGGGTACTTTGCCTCATAATGTATCTTACAGACAAAATACACATATAGTTGGCAATGAATTGAGATAAATGTAATTGGCATAAATGTTTTGTGCAATGTTTGATAATTAAAAAAATACAGTATAAATATTAAAAAAAATATACACTGCTTACATTGGAGCCACACCAAATGAAAGAGATATCTCATTTCATTTGCACATTTGAATAAACGTTATATACTTTAAGTGCAAAAATGAAAATGTGATACAAATTAATTTGGTATTAGAAAAATATTAATATATGTGCTAGGACAGAAATATCTATTTGTATGTAAGCAATGTTACACCTGAAAGTGTGACAAGACCCAAAGGTGTGGGCTACATGTGTTGTTATCAAGCGTGTGTACGTATAGTATGTGTGGAGATGAGATATGAAAAGTACATTAGGTCATAGTGGCCAGTATGCAGGATGGGAGGTGCCATTTAACACCAGGTGGATGACGATCATGGTTTTTTTGGCACGATAAACAACAGTTAGATGTGAGAAAGAGCCATGAAATATACTGACTCTTTAATTGTGTGTATGTGATGTATGGAGACACACAGTGCTTTGCATATTGGCTGCCTTACTTTGAAGGAAGTCAGGACCACAGGCAGATTAATGTCCTTCCTATAGGATCACCAGCTCTGCTTGTTGAGGCAAGAAAGACATAAAACTAGCCATTTGTTCTGAAAGTAAATAAGCTCATACACAGCCAAATCTATTACACACTTCAGCCCTTTCCACTTTTTCAACTATTCTACCTTCTTACCCTGACCGCTTTCAGAGTCTGTATCTAATCAAGCCTCCAGCCCCATTATCTCTCCCTCCCTCTTGCTCCCTCATTCCCTCAGTCTGACCTTACAAGGAGAGGCAACAGGGTTGATGTCATTGAATGAAGAATGCTGCAAGAATCCACGGAGAAAGGGGAGCGAAGGGGAGGGAGGAGGGGTCTGACTGGACAATTTGTGAACACACACACATATATACACAACAGAGAGAGAGAGAGAGAGAGAGAGAGAGAGAGAGATGCTGTTTACACTGTAATATACAAGTCCTAAGCCAAAGTCAAACGAGAAAGAACTTGTTTGGAAGGATGGTGTCATTCCTTTTCCAGACTGAAAAGCAGCACAGGGGGAGGGTCTTAATCTAGCTGGAGAGAGAGAAAGAGAAGTTACCATTACATTATACATAGAACTGTTACTCAGCTTTGGAAAAAGAAGAACAAAAAGAAAAGGGGGAAGTAAAAGGGAGATCCACACTGCAGCTGTATTAACAGAGTGAGTAATTTTATCTGCTGTTTGAAGGAGGAGGCAGACCATACTTTTTAGGGCAGACTGCTACAGGTTACCTAATAAGGTAAGGTCTTTTGTCAGCGCCAGTGTTAACTACCAGACAAGGAACAGACTTTACTTCTTGATGAGGGATGTTTTAACACTTTTGAGGCAGGTATGTAAGTGAGACTGCGTCAAATGTGGACTGTAACATGTTATATTTGTGTATTTGCAAAGGTATGTTAGTCTGTGGTTCAGTGATACCTCTTGGTGAAGAGTCTTCGGTTGAATGAGCAGCTGAACAACATTTGGTCAACGTGAAAAATCTGCCCTGAAGTTGCTGAACACTAGCTAGCTGATGACTGACGATAAGGAACGGACAATGCGGAAGCTCTAACAGGAAGTCCAGCTAAAAAGTTGACTAAGCTAGGTAGCTAGCAATGTAGCTCGTACGGCTGTAATGTTGCGAAGAGAATAGCTGGATATTTTCCTTAATGACAGCACAGTGAAAAGACGCCGACTGCTTTGGCGTATGAAATTGGGCAGAAAGGGCGGCGTTATCCGTTCTTCCACAAATGACCGTAGCCTGTATCAGCAGGGGTGTGCGCGAGCGGTCCGAGCCGAGCTAACCTTAACGTCAACTGAGTGAAAACGGAGGTAAACGTTAATCATTCAAGGCGTCTGGTCGTACTAACACGTGAGTAGCTGTTGTCATTTATCAGCCATTTAATGTGTATTATTATAACAGAAAATACAACTAGCGGTGTGTTATTTAAATGTGTTTATCGAAGACATTCCGATAGCTAAGAGACTATTAACGTTGAGCACTGATTTTTTTTTTTTTTCTAACTGGGTACCCAACTAATAGCTAACAAAACGTTGATTTTTGCTGCCCTACATCAGCGACAAACCTCGGCTGTCACATAGTGTAACTGTGCCCTACTTTATAATAATGGAGGTTAGTGTATAATTAACCTAGCTGTCTTGTTAATCGACTGTATTTCTGCTTCCATTGCCTACTACCTTTGGTTTCTGCATCTTACTAATGGGTTACCAAAGTGGGTGGAACACTAAGGTATGTGTGTTGTCAGGAAAACAGAAATCCGGTGAATGAATTAATTGATTTTTCCTTTATACCATAGTGGATTAGCCTATATATTTTTAAGGAGGCCTACCCAGTTATGGCACCTCTTAATGTGTTCTTCATAAACATGGGGTAGCCCTTGAAATACATTTATGAGGAAAGGTTATATGCCCCAACTTGTGGCACTAATGAGGGATTTTGGGAGACTAGAGTATTTATGGCATTTTTAGTTGAAGACTTTTTAGAAATTTAAAAAAAGGGGAAAATCCACTGTCCAATATTGACATCCTCTCAGTGCTGTGCATTTCTAATATGCTAGTTTATCACCTAGATAGAAAGGAGCCTCACCCCAAGGCCACAGAAATCTGTGTTCAGGAATAACTTGTAGTGAGAAGACTCTGGCATGGGTTTGTCTGAGGTTAGTGTGGTGCTGCTGTTTTAAAAGCCTGGTTTGTGGTCACTGATGCCTGAGGGAGATAAATGAAGATGTAGTTATGAAGGAAGATGATCTATGAGTGGCTCTATGTTACCCCTTTGTGACTGGGTGACAAGGAATCTTAATTGTAGCTCCCATGAGTGAGGACAGAAGCTATTTTAGAGCATCACTTTGCCTTTAATAACTGCATGCCTTTGATTTTGTCTCTTCCCATCTTGTGACTTTTCTTTGGCACACATCAAGCTGTTTCAGTGCAACTAGGACTATGTGGATGCGAGCCTGCCAAAGAATACTGGCTGATGCTATTACCAGTTTTAAAATCTCGCCTATTTAATCATTCATTTAACAGCAGTCTGAGATGGAGAACAACACGAGTGCTCAATGAATGTCCAGTGACCTGTAAGATTGGACTCAAAAGGGTTGTTTGTCCCCACAATGGTGACCCCCGGCCTAGACAGACACGCTTTCCCAGAAACTGGGTGTGCTATTAACATCAGAACAATAGAGAGTTTCATCAGCAACACAGTGATACAATGAGTGACCAAACATGGACAGAGTAGTGTCAGAATTTCAGGTTGTCTGTATGTTCAAGGTTTATAGCTGCTTTGTAAATGTGAGTAACCATTTTATTTGACTTCTTTGTGTTATAATTTGTAAGTAGCAAGCTATATAGTAGTGAGCCCATTGCTTATTTTGGTCACTATTTCTACCTTAAGAGCCCTGTCTTTTCTGGTGTGAAAATCTCCATCACTATTGATAATTTATGTGGTTAACATGTGACAATAAAGACAGTATCACTACCTGAATATGTGCTAGCTGCACCTACAGTATACCAGAGCATTTTGCTTTTGAGTGGAAAAAGCAAAGAAGCACCACGTGACTTGCCATGCTGTAACACTTCCTTATTTGACCTTTTAAAGGCAGTAGCATTGTAGGCCTATATAAACCCAATTTAGTTACACTATAACCACAACACAATAAACCACTGCTGAGTTAAATCGTTTTAAAGTGTGTTAAACTCCACCTTAATAAGTGCTGCAGCTCAGTACCGTTACAGAAGACAGTGTATGCATGTGAAACACAGACATTAAAAAAGCTCATAGCTTAAGGGATGTCACTAGAGGCCTTAGTTTGACTTTTGTTTTTTTGCTTTTTATATTTATGCATATATGATCATAAATAAGGAGACATGATTCTGCAAGCTTGTCAATGAGCACAAAAACCATGCTGGTTATTATAACAAGGGTAGTTAGGTTTATAGTACCCATTCCATGGTTAAATTAGTCTGTGATAAGATGGATTGAATAGCGCTTGAAATTTGGGTGAGAACCAATTTTCTACCCTGTAAAAGTCATGTTTGCAGCCATGTGAAGTTTCTGCAAGTTTGAGTGTAGAATATGAATTTTTCTGGGGCCTTTTCAGGCAGCCACATGACACCATTCTCCACTGTAGCTGTAAAGAAGAAATGATTAAATGCAGCCTCAAGTGATGTCATTCAGTTCAAGTGGTGGGAGAGATGAATGAGAAGTTAAGAAGAGTGCAAGAATGAAACTGATAAAAATGTTTGTGGTCTGCCTTAAGACATGAATCTGTAAGTGACATTGTGAAAGTAATGTAGAACTTCAGATGGCTAATCAAGTTCTTCTTATTTAAGTAAAAAATGACAAAAGAGAAAAGCAGCAGCGACATGTAGAAAGAAAGGCTGATTAGAGTGAACAAAAAAGCAGGGAAGCTGATGTCATTGAGTTGTAGAGCCAAATCCCCTCCTCAGTCGAGGGTCTCTCATCTGAAGGATCAGGTTTCTTGATAGATTTGCAGTGGGAGAGGGCTGAGTGTGGAGCTGATCTTACCTTACGAAGTCCCCCAGGACTGTATAAAGGAACAGATGGAACCTGACCACAAGTTATCGTTGCTGTTGAATAATTGAGAGGACTGATGCATATTGTCTGTTAGCGACGAGGTAGCTAAAGCACACTTTGGGAAAGACTAAATCACAGTCTACACCAGCTTTTGACAAGCACTCTTTGAAAGCCATTGTGGGTCCACATATTTGGTTTAGAATACTTACTTTGCACATATTGTGGACCTTGTTTAATTTAACAGCATGGAATCCACTCCATTGTTCTAAAAGTAGGCTGTGAGATTATGTTAATAAGTAGTGTCTATTATATAAAAACCCTTCTCTCCTTCCAGGGTATTTTATTTTTCCATTGGAACAAAAAAGATAAATATCATTGACAAAGTAGTATGTCTGCTTCACCATGTTGGCTAACTGACTCATGCAGAAATTATCTGAGTTATTATAGTATCACATAATCTTCTATTAGTCAATTTTTTTGGGTATTTTAGAGGAAATGCACTCACTGAGTTTATAATGATTGTTGCAACTTCTTCAGAAGGATAGTACAGCTTTTTCATATGGCAAAGGTTAATTCTATTTAAAGCTAGTTGTGCTTTGTAGGTTATAGCTGTTCTGAGTGATCACTTAGTAATACTGTGTTAGATGAGTCATCAGTTGCTACTCCTCTTGTCCCATGCCAGTCACAAACTATATGAAAACATTTTTCATAGGTTTGTGGGATCAATAAAGTACTTCTATTCTATTTATGATTAAATGATAAACACACATTATAATGCCCACATAGAGCTAAAGTAATGATGAAAATATATTGTTGGGGAAAAAAAGACTGACTACCCTATGCTCTCAAAGTGTACCCAAATATTATTTTTGTCTGTGATTCATGATGATATACCAGCTACTATGAGATGATACTGTATGCTGCAATAGTTAACACCTATAGTTAAAACAATAAAATATCAAGAAATCATGAATCGTACATGGCATGAAGCTGATCCAAAAAGCAGAAAGGAAACATGCATACGACTTTCTGAAAGCAGGTTATTTCCTCTAGGAATTTGAGATAGGCTATACTTTTATGAGCACTGCAGATTTATTCCTCTTGTCAGAACTTGAAGCTTTGCCTGTGCGCCCCAACAAAATGGAATGAGGATGAAACACTCATTGTGGTTGATCAAGTTTGTGCTGGATTTTAACCCCAAATAAACCAAAGCTATGTCCTGCTCGATCACTCCTTGTACATGCTGTTTTCCATTAAATGCAAAAACCTGAAATTGAGAACCGATCAATATTTCCAACCACATTTCAAGCCCGGTGAATTGCTTCACTGTTGGAGAAAAATGAAATAAAAACTAAGCATTATATGGTATACAAAGCTATCAGTCCCTCTGCAGTGTTCAAAAATGTTACTGATAATGTTTTAGGTGTGCCTCCTTTACTGTTTTCATTATGTTAAAGGCCATATGAGCAATGTTGTCTTACTAGGACATGTTTTCCCTTTTCAGAGAGCAGGAAATGATGTTAATAAATATTAACCCAATGCTTTAAAGGGGTGTTTTGTCAAAGTCCATGTTCATTCTGACTATTTCTATGATTTAGAAAGCATTACTGGAACTTTAGTACAGAAAATACTAAATGATCATTTGAGGCACTGTGTAATTTTAGATGGCTGCAAAATATAACATAAGATAGTCCTTTATTAGTCCTACAAGGGGAAATTCCAGATTTACAGCTGTAACATTGGAGCACAAACAAAGCATACAAGAGCAAAAAAGAGCCAAATCAAAAAAAAAAAAAAAAAAAACTATAAACACTATTTACAGCTGTACTCATGTCACAGGTTGGATAGGGGAGATACTCATACGTACACCTATATCCACATATCTACACACAGACATGTATACAGATTATACATAGGGGTACAGTTTATTGCATGGTTCATTGCACAGAATTATTTCAGAAACTGGTCCAGAATCTTAGCAGTAATTATAGCCTGTAGGGAGTCACTAATACTATGTAACCTTTATCAGGGCAATGAATGCCACAGGCTATAATATGAAAGACAAAGCTAATGGTTAAACATTAAAGACATGATAATTGCATATTGTGGGTTCACTAGAAAATGTCATCTATTTGGGAATTTGTACCACCTGCAACTTACCCTGTTGTACATTTAATCAGCAGACATCATCTTTTACAATCTTTTAAATGGTTGGGACACTTAAAGTTTAATCACCTCTAATCATTATTATTAGTAGGTGAATGGAAGTATTTCAAAACTTCAGGCAAGAATAGTTTGGAAAGTAGTTGAAGAAAAGGTGACACACCTTGTGTGTGTGTGTGTGTGTGTGTGTGTGTGTGTGTGTACAGATCTGTTCATGTTTGTGTGTTTTGTGGGGATCAAAAAAAGAAACAGCCGTGCTTCTCAGTAAAGGTCATGTCCAGATGGGGTTTGTGGTCTTTGGGGAAATGTGCTCAGACTTTGTGAGGAATCTCAGCAGTGGCACTTAAGTAACATCAACATTTGTTAACCACTATGTGTGAGGTAAATATTTGAGCACACCCTCTTTATGACGCACCTTGCACAAAACTGTTAAGATAGTTGCTATCGTCCATGGCTCAAACCACTCACTTGGAGTCTCTCTTGCGAGTCTTGGTATCGCTGTGTTTTATGTCGCTGTAAACGCCTATGAGTTAAATATTGAAAATTTGCTCTGACTTTTGGAAGTGCCCCTCTGTCTGTATTATGCTTACTTCCTGTGGAAAGCTTCACACACTTTTCTACCATTCCACTCCAGAGCATGTGTGTGTTTTAAAGGGATTCAGGGACTCTTAATTGCAGAGTACACAGCTCTTGTGTTCTGTGAGTGTTGCACTTGAATAAAAATATGTATGTAACAATTTGGAGAATTATTGTTTTTTTAATTTGATTTTTTTTTTTTTTTTTTGTACAAGATGTAGTCAGATACTCGCTAATCAAGTGAATACTTTGGAAGACAGTGAAAATGTAAAGAAGCAAAAGCAATATGTTGATTTGAAATGTAATAGTATTTGTTGCAGCTGTGGCTATACCTGCATCTCTTGCAGCTCTTAATCAGTGAAATTACCCTTGAATTATTTATTTATTATTTATCATCATGGTCTTCTTCTTGAAAATGCATCTCAAAAATTAAGCCACACCTATTTGAGCACATGAAACCTTGTTATACTGCGATATACACTCCACACCTGGTTTTAGTTACTGTGCAGTTTGAAGTTGCAGGCCAAATGTTTTGTTGGTGTGTCATCACGACTAATTCACCAGCAAAAATACCTGGCATGCTTACACTGCCAAAGAATGTAAGCCCTTTGACTTTTGTCAGCTGATTAATGCGGGCCTCATCCTGGTGTGTGTGTGTGTGTGTGTGTGTGTGTGTGTGTGTGTGTGTGTGTGTGTGTGTGTGTTGGATGTTTAGAGTTGTTTGAACTCATCTGCAACCAGTGTTGTTAGTTTGTCTCTAAACAGCTGACTCACATTAGACTTAATGTTTTCCTGTCCTTTGCCTAATTGTTGTACCCGATGTTTCTTGTATTTACCTTCAGATAAACATACAAGATGGAGGACTCCAGTAGCAGCAAGCCATTTATGGTGACATCCTCACTAAACTTCAAAGTTACCACACCATCCTTCTACAACCAGCCAAAGAAGTTTGCTTCAGTGGCACCACCACGGCCCAAAAGCCAGACGCCTCCCTCAGCTCCATCACCAACTCCAGCCAGCACAGCTGTGATTGGTCGAGTGGGAGATCTGCCTCCACCACCCCCATCAATGTGTGACGGTAATTACATTACTGCTACCACTATGTCTTACACAATTTAAGTTTTATCCATAAAGAGACATCCTTCCCCTTTCCTGTCCCCTGCTGCTTATTTTCCAAGAGCATGCAGATATTCATGCAGAAGATTTCACTTTCAAGTTTTCTTCTAATCCCTGCCTATTCAAGCTATAAGTGAATTGTTGGGTGGGTGTTTCCTACTTTACATTTCAGGGTGATATTACTTTATTTCATCACATAGAGCAGAAATATATGAATATGTCCATGTATGAATTCAGTCAGACAAGCTTACCAAATAAAATGCATATACAGATACTTACACATACCAGGTGGCCTGTTAAGTTGAAAGGTCATCAGACTAAAGCTGTGTTCAGACCAAACACAAAGCCAAATTTCGTCTTGCATTACTTGCTAAGTATGGATACTGGAGAGTTTGGAGTATTTTGTAATGTTGTCCTTGAAGGGATTACACTGTACATAGTATTAATATTTCAATCTACAAATAGGAACAGGCGAAGCCACATATGATAACACACCCATGACTACCAAAACCACCAAAGATTTAGCACTACATCTCCAGGGATTGTATTACTCTATGAATAAAGTATGACACTCATTGTTTACATACATTTATGCAATGGTGTAAAGTTTTTTTTCCTTGAAGCGTGGACTCAGACAGTAGGTCAAAAGAAAACTGCTGTCTGATATTCATCACATGCTTCTTCAGTTGATAGTTCACATTATAACTTTTATCTTTGCTGTCTTTTTTGAGACAACTGTACTTTAGATCTATTTGAATTGTCCAAATAATATCAGCACTGTCAGTTTACTCTGAACTGTTGATCGAGAAACGATGAACTTAGCAAACATAACTGTATATTTACATAAGCGTCATAATCAAACTCACCAATGCAAAAGAAACATGGCAGGTCCAGCATCATACTCTATTCTTTTACCTGAGAGCTGTGAACACAACAGCAGTGCTTCGATTTGTTACTTTGTCAGTTTATTTGACTCTAAGTTGTTTCTTACTAGTTCTCATTCTCAACTCGCCATCAGGGTTAGGTTTCAGTGCCATGGCAAGCAGGTAGGGACGCACTCAAATGATACTTGGAAGACATTTTGGAATACTTGTATAGCAATGGGAGCTAATGCACAGTGACTAACAGTTACTCAGTAACTAACACTACTCTATATACAACAGACACATATTCTCAGGCCTTACCACATTGTCCTATAGTTGGACTTTTCTCCAGTTTTCCCCCTTTTTATTCTGTCGCAGAAGGTGAATCATAGAGTTCCAGGTGAATAAAAATGCTAACAGTAATCCACAGTACAGAAGGTATGTGTCGAGATGGTTGGTAGGTTGTAGTAGAAGCCTTTATGCACATAAGTTGCTTGTGCTTCTGCTGGTTTTATCATACAGTTATCTACAATTGTTTGCATTTTGTCTGTTATAATGTGAAAGCAACAGTTGGGTTTCATCTCTTCTGTTTCCCATTATGTCCGATGAGTAATTTTGCAAAAAACAAAAAACATGAGTAAAGTAGGTTACTTCACTTCAGGTCTGAACATACCTTCACACTTGCATCATATTATTCTCAAATTGGTAAAGTCAGAATACTCTCTCCAGAGTCTAGATTCTTTCTATTTTTCTGTTGTTTTTTTTACTATAATGTAAACTTTTACCTTTTTAAAAGATTGACACTGAAATTTGACCAACTTCTAAATACAAACTGATAACAAAGAACCCGTTCTCACAACATTTAATAATGCAACCCTCCTCATTTTTGTCAGACTTCCCACCTCCCCCTCCTCCTCCATTGGATGAGGATTTGCCAGCCCCTCCCCCTGAATGCCAAATCACACCCCCTGCCTCTGATGCCCCTGCTCCTGCCTTCCCTGCTCCACCTCCAGTGGCAGATGACCTGCCCCTCCCAGCTCCCCCTGAGGAGACTGCCTGTGTGCCCACCTGCCCCTCTCCCCCTCCTCCCCCACCTCCTCCACCACTCCCTGTTTCTGGCACCAGCATCCCCAGTGCTGCTGGAAACCCACAGGTGAGTCATGAGTCTTTATACTAAATGAAGCCAGTTTGTGTGCATGTTTCTTCCTCTCTGTTGCATGTACATGCATTGAGTTGTATAATGAAAAGTGACGGCAGTGAGTGGCATTGTTGTGGAACAATGGTGAATCCAAGCAGAGAAAGAAAATGCCTTTTTTAAATAAATGGAACTGTGGTCTTTTGTGACTGTCCTACAATTGACATTAGCGTTTGTCTGAAGAAATTCACCCAGTTTCATACCTTCAACATCATTGTTGTTCATTTATAGCATAGAAATAGTTTTTAGACATGCAATGGAATATTAATTGCAGGCCTGCATTAATTCCAATTCATCTGTCAGGCTACAAAGTCAGTAGTCTGTGGAATTAGATGGTGTTGGAGTTAGGTAAGAGATATTTAAAAAGTAATTAAAATTAGAATGAGCATATAGTAAATGATTAAACTGCCAAGAATATCTTTAATGCAGAGAAAGAAATATATTAAACACTCATTAATTTTTTACGGTCATCATTAGTCACTTCAGTAAGTTCAGTATTCAGTCCTTCATTTTCCGTCCAAGGTTAGTTGCAGTATTTGACTGCAGTTATTTAGTAACTGATATTTGACTCAAAATAATCTGATAAAGGCTTGACTACATTGTGTGAGTTTATTGTTTTGGTAAAGTGTTTATTGTCAATAAAACTTACACTCACTGTCTAGCTGCCTTTCTCCATCCATTTTATTGCCACTTTAGTCATTCTTCACACTGCTGTTATCACTTAATTTATTTTTAAATAAATTTATCTGTGTGACTGTTTGCTCCTCATATCTTCCTCCACCAGAGACCGATGGAGAAGCAGACAAGCTTTGATGTACAGCTTGACTCCCTGACTGACTTGCTGTCTGAGATGGAGACCAGGGGACCTTTCAACCCAAAGGTACAAAGCTGAAAAATTGGAAATATACTGTTACAAACACTACAGGCCACACTTACAAAGACATCAGTACTCCTGAGAGCTAAAGACAAGAGGTGAAATGACAGCAGGCATTGACTCATAGGAAGGTGAATGTAGAGGAAGAGAATGAGTCACACACAGAAATGAAAAAAACCTAAAGGTAGGTCAGCTCCAATAGTTCGGAAAGATGCCAGGTTTGATTCATTAGTCTGTGTTCATCTGCTCAGGTTGAAAGCTCAATGATAAGTGAACTGCACACACAGCACTTCAGACTGAAAGAGAAAACAAAGTGAGGTATCTAGTGATTCACACCGAGAGAGGAAACACTTGCAGAGAGAGTGATGCACACAGAACTGAGCAGAGAGCATGAGAGTGTGATGAAGCCAGAGTGTGCTGCCAGAGACCCAGTGAGAGGGCCATAAATGGAGAGTGTTTTTATCCAACTGGGAGGTACTGGATCAGGGCGGAATAATGTTGGCTCAAAGCTGCCAAATGAATGTCAGAAAGACAAAGCACCTCTGATAAGCACAGACTGTGGAACCCTTCCAATGTTTACTTTAATCGAAGTACCTTGTTCAATATAATAAAAATGCCTGCTTGCACCATTTTAGTTTGTAACGTAAACACCAGATACTAACTTTTTCCTTTTGAGTTATGGTCAGTGGTAAATGTTTTATGGTGCTGAAAATTCTAAATGTTTCTCCAGACTTGTGTCACAATGAGCTCACATTTCCTTTTTGATTTCTTTATTTTAAAGTTTGTTTAAAAAAAAAAAAAAGTTTTTCTTAAGGCTTGCTCTTATGTATCCACAGTTGCCAAGCCAGTATTCTTCAGCACCAGCACCCAAGCCTGTAGCTCCTCCCCCGACTGCCCCAAAACCAGCCCTCTCCTTCCTCCCACCTCCAGAGATGGGAGACCGTCCGCCTCCCGCACCCTGGGCAGAAGAACTCAAAGCCAGAACAAACCGACAAGCCAATCACAATTCTGCACCAAACTCTGCTGCTCAGCCTTTTGCCAAGGCTCCAGCTGTGGCTCCTAAATCTGGTTTTGCAGGGAAACCCACAACTTCATCAGCATCTTTGGCGCAGAAACTGAACCAGAACCTAAACCAGAACCAAACTCCAATCAGTAGTGCTCATAAACCTTCCCCTCCTTCAGCCACCAGCTCTTTCCCTCCACCTCCTGCAGCTCCCCCTGCACCTTCCACTCCTCCAAACAAAATGGCTGCTGCCCCACCTTCCAATCACATAAAGAGCTCTCCTTTTGGCAGTCAGGCGAATGCAAACCTAAACCCTCCTGCTGCTGCGCCTCCTCCTCCACAACCCAAGACGATGGCACCCCCTGCCTCATCTTTTAACCAGCCAATGAAAACTCCCCCTGCATCAACGGTACATTTCAGAGTTACTAAAACACAATCTTTAAGTAAAAAAGCATGAAGTACAAATAATTTAGTTCATAGCTAACATATTGAGTGATTTCAGAGACAAATCGCTCAGTCGTGAATAATGAAATGTTCTGCAAAGCATGCTGTAGAAAACTATGTAAATAATGTATGTACGTAGGTTCCAATGGTTGTGTGTGTGTGTGTGTGTATATATATATTTATATGCAGCCCTCACCACCTGGACCAGTGTCTATACCAGGTGGAGGCGTTCCTCTGAATATGAGGGAAGTAGAGGAACTGGAGAGAATGACCAAGGACTTCATCAAAGACATGGACACACATGCACCTGTCATCACCTCCCCTCCCACAGGTACAAGCACACACAATCCCATGTAGGCACCTAAACACAGGGGGAAAGAAACCTTCAGCTATTAAATTCATATAGTCACTCATGGGCAACATACGTTTTATATTGATGTAGAGCCATTGTTTTTTACCTTTGAACATTAGATTAGGTATGTGTTGAATGTAATCTTCTAGGTCAATACTGGTGTGTAAAGTAAACATGTTGGACCATGCCAATACAGATTTTTCTTTGATCTGTTTTCACACTATCTTTCAATAAGCCTCAATTCATGAAACAGCCTTTAATAAAACACAGGAAATGAACATAAGTCACTGCCAGTGGTGAATGACATCTGCCTGTACTGATGTTTTGCTGCATCCCTAATCTCAATACCACACAAAAGAAATGGTCAAAAGATACATACAGCTGGATTTTATATATATTACATCAGTTCTATTTTTTAACAGTTTACACTTAAGGTTACATAGACTTAAGTTAGTTTATGCTATGTTTTTTGTGCAAATGTATATAAAGTATGTTTTTTACAGTACTCTGTTGTTTACTGTTGTGGTTCACTCCTTCCTAACATAAATGACCTTGTAAGCATCTGAGCTCCATTGAACAAAGTCCCACTTTTTTCCACTAAATTATCCATGGAGATGGGAATGAGAATCATCTTTGTTTCATTGCTCTTATAAAAACCTTCTTTTTTCCTTCTCCAAATCTCAGAGGTTTGTGGGAAGTGCGGTGAAGCTCTGTCCCGTACTCAACCAGCCGTGAGAGCCATGGACAAGCTCTTCCACTCCAACTGCTTCTGTTGCATGAGCTGCCATCGCCCCCTGCAGGGCATGCAGTTCTACGACAGGGATGGCTCTCCTCAGTGTGAAGACTGCTATATGGTGAGAGGACATGCACTCAACTGCTGTCAGAATTCTTCACAGTGCATATGTGATCTGTTACATACAAAGTCTACATTGACATGGCATGAATAAGATGACTCACAGATATGTCTACCACCTTCTGTGCTTATATTAATCAGAACTTGGACTCCATCTGAGTTAAATTCAGTCTTCTCTTCTTCCTGGTCAGAATTCCCTGGCAGTGTGTTCCAGATGTGGGGAGAGGATCACTGACCGTGTGCTGAAGGCAGTGGGCCAATGTTTCCACGCCCATTGTTTCCGATGCAGCACCTGCTCATGCATACTTGAGGGGGCGCCCTTCATCACTGATGACAACAACAACCCCTATTGTGTCCAGGATTATCACAGGTGCTTACTGACTAGATATTCCTCAGTGATTATGGTGAAAAAATGTTGCATTCCTTTTCATTTCCAACGAAAGTTGATTTTTTTTTTTTTTTTTGTTTGGCAGTCATGATGCTAGTGAGCAGAAGCACAAAACTTGCTTGCTGTTGAACTGCTGATGAAATAATTCAGTTTGATGAAGATGGGACATGACAAGATGCAACAGATTAATTAGAATTTTGAATTGATGAATTTATTAGAATACCCTGTTATCAGTGTTTTATAAATATGTAAGCATGTCACTGAGCAGCCAGCCAACTAAACAGCATTTCTTTTCCAGGCGGTTCTCTCCGTTGTGTGTGAGCTGTAATGAGCCCATTATTCCTGCTCCAGGCAGTGAGGAGACAGTCAGAGTGGTGGCTCTTGACAAAAACTTCCACCTCAAGTGTTACCGTTGTGAGGTAAGACTGAAGCTACACGACATGGCAGGCTTGTGGGGAAGTTGGCTTTGGAATCTGTTTTATACTGGAAGCCGGTCATTTTTTGATATTACTGTGTTGGAGCCAAAATTAGGATGAAAAAATACTACAATTTGAAAGTATACACCATTCGCTGCAGTTCTCACCTTCTGACCTGACGTCATTTCACACCATTCCATGGTAAGGCATAGAGTAATAGTCATATTCAGACCAAAGCTGTCAGAATCTAATCAGCTATTGGTAATTACGTATGTCAATCATGTATTAACCCCCCTACCTGTCTTCTCAGACCATTTGAATTATATGATGATATGTGAAGGTAATTAGAGATTTATTTATTTATTTTATTTTTTTTAAACCACTGATACTAAAAAAATATCCAGCTCTCTTGTCTTAGCACTATTCTTAAGATTAGACTGGTTTTGTTTGCCTTCATCCATGGTAACAGTCACTGATTTCTGCGTAGAAGTTTCAGGTCAGATTTCTGTGTAAATCTTTACCCTCGTTCTCAGGTTCTACAATGCCTCTCCTCTGCTCTACCACTGAAACAGTGTGCAATACGAGATGCTGTTGGCTCAAAAATGTAGTCAGCTAATGTCAATAGATGTCTGGCTCCCAGCTCAACATCAGTCCAAAACAAACTTCACACAAGCACATGATCTTATGGAAGTCTTAAGTAGAGTCCTTTAAATAGAAATAGTTTCATGAGTTTTTTGGGGGTTTTTTTACTTTGTGTTGTAGGATTGTGCTCGCCCACTCTCCATAGAAGCGGATGAAAATGGCTGCTATCCATTGGATGGTAAGATCCTGTGTATGAAGTGCCACACCCAGCGAGCCAAGCAGGCTGCACATTGATTGGTGGAAGCACCTGCCACTCAGTTTAACTATGAACCAAATCCAAAAGCACAGGATCCATTGAGCTGCCGTTTTGCCTTCGCTACAGGGCTTTATGTGTGCGCGCAGGTGTGAGTGTGAATGTATTGTGTGAAAAGGTCTGTTTGCATGCAGACATGGTGTAGTATTCCCCCATCTTTGTTCACTCCACTTCAGTGCAGAAGTAATGTACTGCATTGAAATAGACTTCTTTTCCCAATCAATATTCTCAAATCTCTGTTCTAGCCTTCTCTGTGTGCTAGAATGTACTTTTTCTGTGCCAATTGTATGTTTACGCTAAAATGTTCAGCATAACTTGCACAAGAAAAGTTTGGTCAAAAGAGCAGTCTGATGAATATCCAGTTGCCTTTCTACATCAGTCTCTATATAGTTTGTAGCACCGTGTCCTGAGAGATCTCCTTCATTACTGACTGCTCTATTTACCATTCTAACTGACGAGTGGGTGGTATCAGAAACCATCTATCTGACCATTCCTCAGATTTCACCCCTCTGATTGGCTGTTGGTAGCTGGTATAACAAATGTTAAACACCATGGCAGTAATTGTGCCTGTGAGCATGGCTGATGACGCTTTCCTTCCTAGAAAATGCTGTGTATCAGCCAATCAACTCCAATAGCATTTTAAAGTCATCTAGGGCTATAACTTGACTGCAAAAACAAAATCAAAATGGTGAATGTTGCTCTTCTGTGATGTAAATTTGATCATTAAGAGGCATGTATACAATTGTCTTGTTGCTCTTTTTACTGTCATTGCCATATGGGCAAGATTAGAACAAGAGTTGGCCATTACCTCTCAAACAATAGCTTTGAGCTGATTTAACAGTATTTTTAGATGCATGCTTTTTGGGTGCAAATCATGAACAAAACAGTCTAGCACAGATTTACCAAGCACAGATTCAGTTCATTGGATCTAAAAAAAAAAAAAAAGTGTAGCTATAAATGTCAGCTGCATGGCTGAAAACAGGACCTATTATGTGACTGTAGTGAAGTGGAAAAAACCCTTTCAGTGTCAGTTTGACTCTAAATTGCCTGCACATTACAGACTGACACATCTCGAAACAATAGTTTTGATATGCATTTTCTCAGAGTCTCTTGCTTTAAATAATATAATTTATGGACCATTCATTTTTCTTAGTCAGTAAGGTTTCTTCATGTATACAAGTACAAAAATGACCTGTTCAGACAGCAGGATAATAGAACAGTAGAGGCTTTAGCTCAGAGCTTTAGGTAACTGCTACACATAGAGACCAAATATTTCAAAGCTTCTGGGGAGAATTAGATTAATTACAAACATAGAAAGTCATTGTTTTGAGACTTTTGTATTTTTTTAATCATCTTTTTTTGTTTTTGAAGCCGGTATTGTGATTCGCTTTGATTTGTTCTATTGTTACAGTAAATACCACTACTCATGTTTTGTAATTTAGTCTGCTCATGTTGGTTATATACTATTCTTATCTTACTGTACTGTATTTCATTGATAATTGCTTACAACTCTGTGGTTTTATTTTTAACCTGGCGATGTGCCTTCTCCACTGTTTGTTTTTTAATCCAATTGTTCCTTTCTGCATTGAGCCTTTTTGTTTGCAGCCACAGAAATGAATTCCTCAATAAGAAAACTGTTGTTACTTGTGCTTGCATTGAGCCTGGTACACTTAAACCAGAATTACTAACAAAACAAGGCAATATTGACTCAGCATTGCATGTTAGCTATGTAGGTGGTGGTGGCATTTCCTCTAGTATTATGTCTTTTTTGTATTTTTGCACCAACTTCTCTGGTTTTGTGGCCCTAACTTTATCACCATGTGATTCTGTGAACATGATGATGCCTTCACAAATGCATTTATCTGGTGTTATTTTGTGTTTTTCCATTGTATTAAATGCGGATGCCTTGTCTTTTCATATAACTTTTTTTTATAAATTACTGTTTAATATGTGTGAATGTGTATGTGTCTAAAACAATAAGTAGCCCCACCCCACCTTCTTTGGCTGTATCGAAAGATAAATAAATAAATAAATAAATAAAATGCCCAAAAAAAAAAGTTGTTTGCGTTTTCAGTTCTAATAGTGATACACTTGTATAGACTTGAAGACAATAAATGAAAGATTTAAGCATTTGTATGAACAGTATCAGGCAGTCTGTCACATTTGTTTGTTATTTCTGTTTTTAGCCCGACTCCATGTGACATCAGTGAAACGCGTTTCCTCCTGGTCACTCAATGATGTGCTACCCTGTTACATGACCTGAGCGACGCGAAACGCCTCTATCAGTTGTTGCCAGCCATGTGTTGCACTGATAATGACGACTGCCTCGTGTGCATGTGCATCTAACAGTGTTTACTTTCCAAGAAGTGTTTGCCCTCATTCAACAATATATAAGAAAAAGGCATGTCCTTGGCCTTAACTTACCAACTCCAGCCTCATCCTCTTAGACTTTTAATCCTGTAAACATGAGGGATAGTGAGTCTCAGAGCTGGGGTCTCTATGGAAAGTTTATATCTGATCCACCAACCACAAAACATCCTCCTGAATGTCCCAGAATACAACTATAGTCTTTGCTTGATTATCTGGAGAGGAGACTAAGACGTAGGCTGTAGAGTTGTTTTTATCAGTGTCAGATGAGGAGAGAAGTGAGTGATGGAAAGAGATAGAGAGCTGAGATGACAGCTGTTTGACGGAAGAAAAGGAGGAGGAGACTGCGTACATGTGTCAGACATCAAATGTAAAAGCCAGAGGATGCAACACAACAGAGAAACACAGAGGAACACATCTATATGATAAGAATGACTGAAACTCCAACAGAGCTTGAGGTAGGAACTTGTCAAAAAAGAATAAATAAATAAAATAAAACAAACTCTGTTGTTCAAGGCTTAAAATGGAATTTATTAGAAGATGGGCCACGGTTATACGTTCTGGGGAAGTTAAGTTGTGTGTTTTTTATGTTTTTAGATCAAATCTGCATCCTGAAATGTCAGAAAATATAATGTTATCTGTTAGGAATCATGGGAAATATTAGAAATTAATTTAACTTATTATAGTTACGGGTGAGATGCTTGTGGAAGATGTGGCAGATGCATCTGTGTTGCCAAAAACCACCATGAAGTCTTTCTGGGGGGTTGTGGTACGGAACTGACAAGAATGTTCCAAACATAGTCACACTTTCCCTCTAATCAACTTCAAACTTGTGTGTTAATCAATAGATGTGTAATATGTAGACATCTGCAGATACATTGTGTGAAACTAGTAGTTATAACGTGTGGTGTGTTGTCACAGTTTATTGTAATTAATGAAAATTGCAGTAATAGATAGCTAGATTGCTGTTCTTAGTAATGGCATTTCTTCCTTGTCACTGAAATTAACTGGATTGAAGATATCTAAAACTGGAGTATCTATTTGTACAACTTCAACTGCTGAGTTTCATTCTTCAGTATTTTTCTGAAATTGAAAGCTCCATATAAAAAGAACAGCAAAATTGATATTTGTCCGAGGAAAAACATTGTTGTGGATGAGTGGGAAGAGGAAGAATGTCATTAAAAGTATCTGAAATGTCCATGCATGCATTACTTTAGCTATTAAATGTTTTTATGCCATACTGCCCTGCATTCTCTTCCTCAAATATTTGTAAAAGTCAATTTTTGAAAGGTTTTTCTCCTCAGGGAGTACTATAAACAAATACCATTTTAGCTGTGCATGCAACCTGTAATAAAGAATTAGATGCAATACATTTTCTTTCTTCCACAAATTAATCTTCATGTGTTCAACATAAAACCCTGCATATTTGTGTTGTCATACTGTTAACACACATTACTGAAGCATTTCCTTTAAGCATTACTGTTTTTTATTTGTCTTACTTACTCATTATCTTCAGTTATCAGTCCAAACATCATCAGTGCCAGAACCTGAGAGAGGACTTGAGCTTCAACCTCTGTCTCAATCGCCTCCAAACACTCAAAATCTCCACCAGGCACAGCAACAATCCCAGGTCCAGCTCAGTGTTCTGCCTCAGCAACAGCTGCCAGAGTCCAACAGCGAACACCAGGATCAAAGCCAGTTCACTGAAGAGGCCAAACCAGTGTGGACTCACCACAGAAAGCAGCTGCTCCTCTTTGTGGGGATCTGCTTATGTGCGGTCATTGTGGGACTAGTTTACTTTACACATCGAAATCTACAAAATAGGAGTGGAGGGAATAAGGAGGCAGACACTGGTAACCATTTCTGCAAGATCAACTGATGCAGTACTGTGACAGAAACATGAAAGAGTCATCATTTCCTCTAACTTTTGTCCCGCTGTTTCCTGTAGTGGCTCCATGTCTATCCCCAGCCTGTCAGTGGGCCTCGGCTCATCTCTCCATGTCTGCGGACCCCTTCACTCGGCCTTGTGACTACTTCCTGTTCTCTTGTGGATCTAACTGGGGGAGGGGGAGACAAAGAGGCCAGGGCATCCCTGGACATCCACAGAACCAAAGGGAACAAAGTGACAGGAGAAAAGACAGACGACTGAGAGAGGAGAAAATAAAAGACAGAAAAACCGCACTGCTGCAGCATCTCAGGGAGATTTTGGGTAGGAATCCTTCAAGTGGCAAACTTTCATGTGTTCAGAGATGCTCTTCTGCATACTTTGGTGGTTATTATTTGATTTGAGTTACTGTTTCTTTTCTGTTAGCTTAAAGCAGTCTGACCTTTCTCCTGCCACTCTTTTTCAGACAATTCTCTGTAAACCCTTGAGCAGGGGTGGGCAATCCTGGTCCTCGATGGCTGGTATCCTGCATGTTTTAGATGTGTCCCTCTTCAAACACACCTACAGCAGCCTGATAACGACTGTCAGGTGTGTTGGAAGAAGGAAAAATCTAAAACATGCAGGATACCAGCCTTCGAGGACCAGGATTGTCTGCCCCTGCCCTAGAGACAGTTGTTGACAGTAAAAACCATGATATAAAAACTTTCTGAAATACTCAGACTAGGCCAGCCCACCAACAACCATATCACATTCAGTCACTTAAATCACCTTTCTGCTCAGTCTGAACTTCACAAGATTGCCTTGACCATGTCTACTTGCCTAAATACATTGCGTTGCTGTCATGTGATCAGCCTATTAGATATTTACAGGAATGAGCAGTTGACAGGAAGAAGCTAACAAGAGGCTGAAGTGTATTATTGCTTTGTTTGTTTGTGTCTGTCAGAATCCGACGGTGGTCCAGCTGGTTCAGCAGAGCAGAAGGCCAAACGATTCTACCGTTCCTGCTTGGACCTCAGATCCATAGAGGCGGCAAGAGAAGAGCCCTTCCTTACACTCATACAGCATGTGAGATTAGTTCATTTATGTATTTATTAGGCACAGTGCATATTAATGACTATCTACAACATTTGGAGCTGTAAATATGCCAGATTGTAGCAACAGTGCTAATTTCCATCTGTAGTCCATATAGGCAGGTGACAAGAAAGACAAAAGACACACAACATGAAAACACACAAAACAACAGTGAGGTCACAGGCTTGGTTTTCCTTCATTCATGTTTAAGTTGTGATTTGAAGGAGGCATATGATTGTGAGTCTCTTATGTTGAGTAGTAAACTGTTCCAATATTCAGTCCCAATGACAGAAAGTGCTGTTTGTTCAAAAGTAGTCCACCTGCGCGTTCCGTTGATGTGTTTCGGCGTCATTTCAAAGCCAAACGTTGTCTGCCAATGACGTGTTTTGGCGTCAATCGGCTTTCATTAGGGGGGTTGCTAGGAAACGACCTGGCGCAACTTTGAGGAAGTATTTAGCGTTCAGGCATTTTGGGGGCGAAACCACCTGTGTTCTAAGGTCAATA